>JASDQU010685343.1:8490-24091 GCA_032191745.1 Picea mariana | reverse complement strand
GTTGCAGTTATGGAGAAGTTCAGAGACAATGACATCAATGCCATGAGTATCATAGTGGACTCTATAAAAGACCACTTGATACCCTACATCTCCCATCTTGACTCATCTAAGAAGTTGTATGATGCCCTAACAAACCTCTTCTTAGTCAGTAACATTGGACAAGTAATGACTCTGAAGAATGAGCTCCGTGACATGAAGATGAATGTTGATGACAGCATAACATCATACTTTGTGAGAATCTCTCAGTTAAGAGATCAACTATAAGCTATTGAAGAGATCATTTTAGAGAAGGAATTGGTAAGCATAGTACTCAATGGTCTTCCCAAGACATGGGATGCATTTGCCGCAGGCATGAACACAAGGAAGGAGTATCCTACATTTGAAGAACTTTGGACTTGTTGTGCACAAGAAGAATGAAGGATCAATGCAAAAGAGAAACCCCAAAAGAAGTACGATGATCAAGCCTTCACAATAAGGTTCAAGGATTTTAGGAATAAAAATAAGTTTGACTCCAAGAAGAAACCAAATCAAGAGAAAGATATGTCAAGAATATAATGCTTCAATTGTCGAAAGTATGGTCACTACAAGAATCATTGTCCTGAGTTAAAGAAAAGGAAGGAAACACACGAAGCATCAGTTGTCGAAGAAAGGGAACTCTCAAAGAAAGCCAAGCAGGAAAAAACAAACTTCTTCTTCTAAGACAAGGTAACAATACTCTTCATAGTTCTTGTACATACTATGTTTTGCATATCTATTTCCTAGAAAATAATATGTTCAAAGAAAAACTATACCTATGGAAGAACAACAAGATAAGGATTGCTATCACAATGACTACAAGTCAGGCAATACACATGAAAGGATGAAGTACATCATCAAACCCTGGTAACAATTCATGTGGAAGTTATTACATAAGTAACAACTGCAAGATAAGCTGAAATCATAATCAATCTTGAAGAAACCTAGAAGAAGTAAAAGACAGAAAGAAGTCAGCAATCAAGAGGAAATTGGAAAAAGACTTGTGATACTTTGTAGAAGGCAATAAGGATGCAGACGAAAGCATGGGCTCTATTAGTTGGAGGGAGTTGATTACAGAATTCCAAAAGATGAGCATGCAATCATGCATGAAGCAAGGATTAGGAGGGAGCTAATCCTAAATAATATGATCCACTAAGGATGATGAAGTATCTATCCATGTTCCCATCAATGGTAGCAACCATGAAGAGCAGCACACGTTCAGTTTGACTTTAGAAGTAGTCTTCTTCGAAAAGAAGCCTTAAAGTATCCCTGGTTGTCCATCCACATCCATGATCCTATGATGAAAGAAAGAAGTTGGAATCTTCAGGAAATGGAATCTATGAAAAACTCCATGAACCTAAGAGCTAAAGAAAAACACGAGGAAGAACATGAAGATTCCAAAAGTGAAGGAAAAGCCAAAACAACAAGTCATTGTATCGAGAATCACAAGACTACCAACCTGATATGAACTCACTAAAAGCAATCAAGCAAAAGAACTGAAAGTTGTGACGAAGAACAGTGTGCGGAAGACTTATGAATGAAAGCATTGCGAGATCCAGAACTAGAGGTTCTCCCAGATGGAGGAAGAAGACTATGATGATTGCTTGTTCCAGTAAACCAGACATACCTCTACATGAGCCATTATGTAGTCCGCAATATCCATGGGTTGGAGTTTACATCAAATTAATGCAAAGACTGTTCTCCAGAAAAATTAAACAAAGAATGTCTGCAGAACAACCTCAAGGTTTTGAGGTATACCAGGAAGAAACCTTTGTATGCAGATGGAAGGAGACAACTTGTTGAAGAACCTCCAATGCACAACATAATCGTGGTGAAAAACTTTCTATAATAGAGATATTGTATCAGAATGGTTATTCAGAAGCTCAGGATGATGGATTGCTAATCCATGACAAACTCTCATGATGGCAAAATAAGTACCACTTGGATATGTTCCAGGTTGACCCTTGCCACGATGTTATGAGTTAGTAGGAAACAAAAGATGAATCCAACAATGATATACTATATTGATCAGAGCTATATGAAGCCTTCAAGAGAATATCGGTGTTCCAGAAAGATCGAAGTACATTGAGATCAAGCATTACACTCTTCGTGATGAAGTCCAGAAAAGAGAAAGTGGTTCTCCAATATATATCTCCACAGATGAGCAGATAAGTAGACATTTTGGTAAAGCCTCTGTCCAAAATGAAAGAGTTTGCGTACTCAAGCTGGAGCTTGTGGAGACGACTTCCTTATTGGAAAAGGAAGAGATGACTCCTAGGTTGGGAGGGAGCACTGATGTGTTATTGATTTATGGACAGTCATTTTTCAGTTTGAAAAATGGTCCAGGATGAGCAGTTCCTTTCCAGTTTGGAAAGTGGTTTGAGATTTTTGACGGACAGGCATTTTCCAGTTCGGAAAATGGTCCAGATCGAATGGTCATTTTCGTAATGAAAATGGTTCGATGGATTGTTGATGTACCATAGACAACGATTCCCCTTGTGGTTAACATGGGAAATGGTCTAGGACAGTCTCTCTTCTTGATGGTCACTCTCAGTAGTGGTCAAGAAGACTGGTCCGCCTCGCCGGACAGTCATTCTTTCGAAGCTCACAGTTTGGAAGAATGGTTCGTTTTGGAGGTTGGTGCAGGACAATCATTTCCTTAGGAAATGGCCCGGACAATAATTCCCTAGGGCAGATTCATTCTCTCTAGGTTGCACTTTGTGTAGTGTCGGAGGAGTGGCCTAGATAGGCGAATGGTCTAGGTTCAACAATTAGGGACAGGCATTCCCTAAGGCAGATTCATTCTCTTCAGGTTGCACTTTGTTTAGTGCCGGAGGAATGGCCCAGATAGGTGAATGGTCCAGGCTCAGAAATCAGGATAGTTATTCTTCCTTGCTTGAGAAGAATAGTTCAGATAACTCATCGTTGATGTTTTGCTTTCTTAGGGCAGATGCTCTTCCAGATCTCACAGAGGTGAGTGGAAGAATGACCTGGATGATTCAGTTTATATATCATAACAATGTTTTCAGTGCAGGTTGATGCTATGATTGTTATGTAGACTGTATGTCTCCGGACAATAAGATGTATACTACTGTAGTGGATGTGTTCCATTGATTGTGACTATATGTCACTGATCAAGTATCTGTGTGCTACTTGGTGTGGCAGTGTACCACTGAATTGTAGTTGTGTGCTACTATGGATAGACACAGTTGTGTTCTATTGAATGAAATTGTTCTGATTGCCTTGAAGACTATCGGTAGTGTTGGAAATGATTGTCAGCTAGATGGATGATCAATGGACAGAGATTTCCCAAACGGAAAATGGTTCAGAACATTTATTCTTCTAGGACATATGTCCGGATTAGAAGAATGGCTCTTGTGTCACTCTGTGGAGTGAGTGACTTATCCAGCATCATGTCTGATTACTCAGATGGAGTATGGTTTCGAGAGATGATGCAGCTGATGACACTGATAGTGATGATGGTGATCATGATCTAATCACGAGATAGTCTAGACGACTATGTCGATGCTACCAGGTGAATCGTATGTTTGTGCTCAAGACCATTACCTTCAAATACCTCCCTAGCTAGGAGGGAGTGTTGATATTATGGTAGTTGCGGGAGGTATTTATCTCCACGTGTAAAGCTAACGAGAATAGAATATTCCGGGAAGCAAGAAGAAACCTTAATTAGTTGGCTAATAACCCTAGAAGACAAGTCGGCTTAAGAGGATAATTTGTATTAGGTTATTAGCCTCCAAGAGAAGAAGTCGGCTAAAGGAAATATTATATACTAAGTAAATAGGCACCCAGAATGAGAAGTCGGCCCAGGCAGTTTGCCAGTTTTAGTATAAATACAGGAGGCCAGTCTTCATTTTGGTAGACATTCTCAGAACTGCAGAAGCAACACTTGTGCGCATTGCAGTTGGCCAGTTTGTGCACAAGTTTGGAGGAGAGCTACCATTGCAGCTGCTGCAGCTAGCAGATTTCAGTTTTGGCCTGGACTCTCTCTTGGTTATGGTTTGGACTCTCTGATCAGCTCTTGTTACTCCTATTTGGTGCGCTATTCTTGGAGAGAGGTGCACTATCTTGTTTGGCTATCTAGCCTAGGGTTTGCTTCCGGAATGATTCTCTGTCAAGGTTAAGGTGCTCGGGGGTGGCTTCGGCCTATGGTTGGGTGACAATAGTGATATTGTCTATGGTTAAACAAGCACATCCATTATATTCTAACAGTTGGAAGGCCAAATGTTTGTTTGTTTGGCTTTTATTTGCAAAACTGTCTTGCAATGGTTCACCTTCTTTAACCTTGGCTTTGCGATTTTTGCACTCTGCACCCTTGGGTGGAAGTGTTCACGAGTTCTGCATTCCTTGGAAGCAAGCTGTTACTTTTCTGCAATGTCTGTGGCCTTAAGTGGCTTTTGCAAATTCTTTGTTTTTGTGCTTTCTCTGTGGTTTTTTCCTGTAGGTCTGCAACATATTCTTGTGGAGTACACCAGTCCTGCAACTTAGAGTTGCAAGGTATATTGATACTTTAATGTAGGATTCTAAGCTACACTGATCCTGAAATGTAGGGTTGCAGGGTACAGGTCATACAGTCTGAGGTTGCAGGAATATCTGGTTATGCAACGTAGGATTGTGGGATGGTTCAGTTTCGCAACTTTGGGTTGCATGATTGATCAGTCCAATGTTATCAGAACCAGACTGGAAACCAAACTGGTTGACCCCAAAAACAGAATTAGACTGGAACCAGTAGAAAGCCAGACACAAAAGCTGGTTTGACCAAAAATACATAAAATATTCAAAACATGATATTTACATGAGAATTTTTTTCATAATTGATATATATATATACACACACACACATCCATGAGTCCAAACCATTAGACACAATTATGAAAAGTTTTCTCGTGTAAATATCATTGTAAGGCTGAATATAGCAAAATGGCACTGAGTGCAACACATATCTGAACCAAAATACAACTACATTGAGACTCTAAATGGCTTGCTAAGTCCAAAAATAATCATACTTTAGTCGACAATCAAATCAAACTACATATTCATCCAAATTTTTGGTTTTTTGTATAAAGGAAGTGCTGCATTACAAAACTGTTCAACCCGGTTGGTTTTGACCAGTTCATAGAAAAACTGGTCATTTCCAGTTTGAGGGGCCAGTTCTGCCCAGAAAACCCCCCAGAACTGCTCCAACTGGCCAGTTTAGCTTGTTCTGTTCCGGTTATGATAACATTAGTTCAGTCCCATAACTTGGGGTTGTGAGGTGGTCTCGTCTTGCAACTCATGTTGTTGTTTTATGCTTTTTGTTGATGTTGCATGCCCCACAGCTCAGCTCTGGGTTGCCAGTTCTTCACCCATAGTTTCTTCACCTTGCAGAACTTTCTGCACCCTGTACCATAGGGCTTCAGCAGGAAGCCTTTACTCTGCAGTAAATCCTGCATTGTGGTCATTGAATGGACCACAACTGTGCCTGTAGTGCAACATGTATTTAGATGATTTCAGTTCCCGAGGGCTGCGGTGACCTTGGAAATGGACTCAACCATATTAGACCAAATATTGATATAATTGCTTAACAATGATAGGAGCAAAACCAGGTTATTACATGAGCAACTTTGCCTCTGGACAAATACGTTAAGTATTGACTACTGCGAGTGTATCTCAAAGGTTGAGTATGATATATTCATTCCATTCTCCTCTAGTGAACTGGATCACTTATGGTGTAAGGGAAATTTAAAAATTTGCATGCTACTGTTATGACTATTATCTTGAATTAATATAAACTTCAAACGTCAATTTTAGGGTTCAAATTGCCTTAGATAATGAAGATTACAAGCTGTCAATATTCTATTTCCCCAATTGCAACCCTATGCAGATTTTCGAACCGACTACAGGGGCATCTGATAGACTTAGGAGTTGCCATTTCTGTCACTTTTACAAAACTACTATGAAAGCAGCATTATCTCATGATGAGAAAGATAGAACAAGTCCAAAATGACCAAAAAATGCATAGGGTTTAAATTGCTTTAGATAATGAAGATTGCAAGCTGTCAATATTCCATTTCCCCAATTGCAACCCCATGCAGATTTTGGAACTGACTACAGGGACATCCGATAGACTTAGGAGTTGCCATTTCTGTCAATTTCACAAAACTACTATGAAAGCAGCATTGTCGTCATGACGAGAAATATAGAACAAGTCCAAAATGATAAAAAAATGCAAAGTGAGTAGATTTCTCTGGTACAAAAGGTGAATGATCTCTCTAGAGAAGGGCCCAACATATTCAAAGAGAGACACGTGGGCATTTATAATTATAAGGTTCTTGGAAAATATGAACCAAGTTCTCAATTAATCAAAATGAGTCAACTTGATCCCTACTTAGCACCCTTGACAAACTAATACACAACTCGTATGGACACCCTACAAACTAGGTTGAACCATTGACACCAGTAGTTACAACTCATGTTCAGAAAGAAACATTCCAAACTGGTCTCAGCAACCTAACATTTAATGTCATGTTCACCCCCTGAATTTAGACATTTTCTTCTTGTAAATGAATGCTGGAGTTTACACTTGGATTTCATCCTTTTCTTTCTCTGCATTTGAAATTACTGAACACAAATTGACCATCACACCAAGGTCATGCTGCTTGCTTGCTTGCATCATTAATGAGCAGAGGTGGGTGTATTTGGCCAAGTTATCATTTGCTGAAATACTGAATATAGTCTTTGCAATTCTGGTGAAGGGATTGTATTTCTGTGCCTCTACTCTGTTGGGTAATTTGCTATCAACTGCTTTGTTATGATTAGATTAATATTAAACTAAAGATTAATCAGTTGCAAGCAATAATAATATATATTATATTCTTTTCAATAAATTAAAAGCACTCTAGATTGTTGTGGGTTATAGTGTATCTTGGCACCTTTAGATGATTGATTTTTCTTTATGTTTTTGATCTTTGTTTGGGTGTTCGTATGGAAAAAATGTTGATCTATGAAAATTCTGCTTTTGCAGATTGGACAAGGAACTTACAGCAATGTGTATAAAGCACGCGATCTTGATACTGGAAAAATTGTTGCCCTAAAGAAAGTGCGGTTTGACAATTTGGAGCCTGAAAGTGTGCGCTTTATGGCTAGAGAGATACAGGTTTTACGTAGACTTGACCATCCAAATGTAGTGAAGTTGGAAGGATTGGTCACGTCAAGGATGTCCTGCAGCTTGTACCTTGTATTTGAATACATGGATCATGACCTTGCTGGCCTTGCTGCATGTCCTGGTATAAAGTTCACTGAACCGCAGGTTAGCAAATACCTTTTAGAGGATTGCTGTTTTATATTTTGACATTCTTGTTACAGTGGATTGCCGACACATCAGTCTTATGCTTTCTCAAATAGATATATAGGTTAGTAAATGTTTCTCAAAAGGATTACTTTTTCATATTTTGACATTCTTATTACCATTTGTGAAATGCTTTTTTGCTAAGGTAGAAGTTGTATTCTTTGACAACAGAAATATAGGCATGGAATTTGTGTTTTTGCTTGGCTGGTCTTTTTGTATGATTAGTTTTTGATGGGGAATAGGAGCCTGAACTATATTTAAGTCCTTCAGACATGAAACTTGCAGCTGACTGCTTCTTTACAGGTGAAATGTTATATGCAACAATTGCTTCGAGGTCTTGATCATTGCCATAGCCGTGGCGTTCTACATCGTGATATCAAGGGTTCAAATCTTTTGATTGACAATGGTGGTATTCTAAAGATAGCTGACTTTGGCCTAGCTACCTTCTTTCACCCTGATCAGAGGCAGCCCTTGACAAGTCGTGTTGTAACACTTTGGTATCGACCTCCAGAACTTTTACTGGGTGCCACAGAGTATGGAGTTGCCGTGGATTTGTGGAGCACAGGTTGCATACTTGCAGAGCTGCTTGCTGGAAAACCTATCATGCCAGGAAGAACAGAGGTGATGTAGCTTTTCAAGTTTGAAACCATTTGGTTATTGTATGTGGGCTATGATTGGCCTCACAGAACTAAATTTGTAATAGCAGAAAGCGTCTTTAAACTAGTAAAACAAGCATCGATGCCAGCTTCAATCCTTTTACTTCACTAGTGCCTAGTTCCTTTTGCTCCGAGGCCAAGTTGCTTTTTGGGCATCTTATACATCTGTTGTTTTGCACTGCTATTTTTATATTTACTTTCAGCAGGCTATTGTTGAAATTTTGTTTTGATTTGATAGTCCTTTTATGCAACAGTTTGGACAAGAGCCGACGACTAGTGTTAGCATCTGTGTTTGTCATGTATGTTGTGTTTGACAATTTGACTGTCATGGTAAGCAGAGACGTGGAAAAAATTGCTTATTGTCTAATCTTGATTCTCAGTTGCACATGACAAATATTGCTATTAGGCAAAAGTCTTTAGTATGTTTAAATTAAAATTGGTCTGGCTTAGTATCTCATAGATTTTTTTTAATGCACTACTGTCCAATTATAGTGGTTCTAAATGAAACTTTTTGAAATTGTTCGACGATTCTAATATGTTGGTATGCAGCCGATTCTTGTTTTCTCCCTAAAGTTACCCTTTGTGGTACTGGTTGGAATATATGGAAAATGGAAAAAGTCCATTCCAAGCTGAAAATCTACATATTCTTATTTTTCTGTTTTAAATTTCTCCATTTTTCCCTGCACTGCATTTTTTATTTTGGTCCTGCTCATTATAAATTTCTCGTTTAATGTGTCATTGATAATAGCCAGGTTTTATTCTGTAACATTACTTGTTATTCAGTTTATTTTCTTATTTGATTTCACTTCTGCTTCATGAATACTATCTGATCCTACATTACCAAAAACTGCTATATTTGATCTGTACTTGTGAATTTTCTCTGCAAACTTAGTGTAATACTTATATTGTTGCCTCATATTAGGGGTCTCCTCATCATATTTGTACAATGTAAAATGATTTTGTGTTGCTTAGAAACTTTTCATAAATTTACATTTGTTTGTGGTCACATCCATTTGTCTGATCTTTGTAAGTGCTAATCGTAGTTTCTATCTGATGTCTTGTCTTTTATTTTTGTATTCCAATGACGTGGCTGAAATGTTATGATTTCCATTTTTCAGGTAGAACAACTGCACAAAATTTTCAAGTTGTGTGGTTCACCATCTGAAGATTATTGGAAAAAGTCAAAATTGCCACATGCAACTATCTTCAAGCCACAGCAACCTTATAAACGTTGTGTCGCAGAGACATTTAAAGATTTTCCACCATCGGCTCTGGCACTGATGGAGGTTCTTCTTGCCATAGAACCTGCTGATCGTGGAACTTCAGCTTCAGCCCTAAAGAGTGATGTAAGTTTCATATTTTGGCTCCCCTGTTGGTTGTTATTTTTCCAATCATATTTACTGAGCATAAGATACCCAGCTTAATTCATATGGAAGAAGTTATGTAAGATCCAAAGTAAAGAGGAACAGTGAAACAAACTGTTACAATGTGTTTCTAAACTTTTCATCATGGGCTTGATCAAATGAATGGCACCAGGACCTGTATTATATTATTTCTTTTTGAAGACTTTAGTGGCAGTCTTGTTTTCACCCAAATAATTGTATATGAGCTTGATAGGTTTGTCATAAGTAGTATTCCAGTTAATCATGAAGACTATTATGCAAATAAAGTTAAAATTAAGAAGGGCTGTATATGATCAGAATTTAACTCCCCATATAAAACATTTCAAATAAGTTGACCCTTCCAGATTTACATGACCTGACCAGTTTGTCTGCTCTTGGATTATTGTTATATACTGTACAGTTCTTTACCACCAAGCCACTTGCTTGTGATCCTTCAAGCTTGCCAAAGTACCCACCAAGCAAGGAGTTTGATGCAAAAATTCGCGATGAGGAAGCAAGAAGGTATGCAAGACCTATATTAAAGACCTGCCAAAGTATTTGCTTTAAATTTGAAACTCTTAATTTTTTGGATGAATTTCAAGGACCAATTCTATTTCAAAGGATCTTAATTATCAAGTGATGTTAAACATTTAGAGACCAAGCTGTTAGCGCATTTTGATTTTATGTAACACTAGAGTGTTCTTTCTGTTCTGTTATATTCCTCAGCTCTCTTTCTAGAGAGAACATTCATTCTAAATTTCTCAGTCTCGACTCTCCAGCTAATTTCTCATTCTAAACTTTGAATCTAATTATTTTTTAAAATCAAAATATCTAACTACTATTTTATTCAGTTAATGGCCAAATATTCAATGACAGGACAATTCATGTTTAAATTGATAAAATTAATTAGCCCTATAGTCCCTAAATGTTGTGTTCTACGTGTTGAAAATGCCCATTTCAGTAAACTGTCTGTATAGTGGGATTGTGGTTGAAAATGCCCATTTCACGATAGATATATCTGAACCAGTGCATAATGGGAAATTCATGTTTAAGTTTATAAAAGTAATTAGCCCTATATTGTTAAATGTTGTATTTTAATATTTACTTTTGTGTTGAAAATGCTCATTTCAGTTAACATTGTATGTAGTTGGATTGTGGTGGAGTGCTACATGATAGATATATCTGAATCAGTGCACAACTAAGTCCTTTCCAACTATGTCTGTATTGAGCTGATGCTCATAGGGGTAAGGCCTTAATTAACGTAAGTGCAGTCAGAGGTGAACTAATATGCTCCTCATCTTGCTCTTAGAGTAGGTGATTTGGAGCATGCCGGTCAGTAGGGACTGCTACTTTATACACTCTATGCCGGTATTGGCCTCTCAAGTCTTTGTATGCTAAGTCAAGTAAGCCCAAAATAAAATAAAAATTCGTAGGATATTTGTTTTGTGTTAACTTTAGCATGTGTCTGCAGTCTCATTCTCTACTAAGGCCATCCTCAAAGAAACATTTAGCTAATTTTGCTCACCATTGAAAAGCCTAAATTTTCTCTTGGTTTCTCTCTTATGTTCTTGTCTGTGCCACTGTATAGATTGCTCATTTTCTATCTCTTCCAGGCAAAGAGCAGCGGGAGGAAGAGGGCGTGATGCAGCCAGACGCACACGAGAGTCGAGAGCAATTCCAGCACCAGATGCGAATGCTGAATTAGCAATTTCCATACAGGTACTATTCATTTCTATCTGTCAAAGTTTAGGACTTGACAAGGAATATTCTTGATAGATATCAGAACCGTAGRTTTAGGGTGTTCTGGAACTKGATAAATTTGTATTAGCTGGTTTGAGTGTGGTGTAGCATTTGATAMTTGAAACATGACTTACTAATCTGCAGAACTTTTCAAAGAATAGAACTTATTCTTAACAAATAGTTAGGGTGTTCGTGAAGTCAATAACTAGTATGAAAGTTTTACGAGTGTAGCTGAACACTTGATRCTACAAATATGATTTTTATCCAACAAAACTTGTGAAAGAATATACCAAATTTCGAGACATTCAATAAAAACTCTGTATTTTTGGTTCTCAATTACCTTTGCACACCACCTTCTTTTGATGATTTTTAKATTCCCTGCTTTATTAAGTGTAACCTTGGACTTAATGAGGCTTAGTGTATTGTTCTCAGAAGCGGCGCTTAAATTCACAAGGACCTTCTAAAAGCAAGAGTGAGAAATTCAATCCCCAGCAGGAAGATGGTGCTGTTGGATTTCCTATTGATCCTCCAAGGCCTGGGCATATTGCTATTGATGCAGGTGCCACTTCTCGCATGTATTCTCAACAATTTGGGCCTTCTCATTCTGGTCCATTATCAAATCCAATTTCTAGTTCAATATGGGGAATGAAGCAGAAAGAGGATGACGTACAGATGGCTCCAGGTCGTTCAGCACGGTCCTCAAAGGCCACAATATCTGATTTCAGAAAACAGGGAACCTGTGCATCCCAACCTGGAGCAGATTTGTCAAATTTATCCAGTTTAGTGGCAGCAGCAAGAAGTAATTCTGGTATAGATACACATAAGGACCGGAGTGGCATGTGGCAACATAATCGTATTGATGCAGTAGATGGTGTACATAATAATGGGAAGCATGAATTTCTTGAAGTTCCAGAATATCCAAACAGACAAGATTGGACTCGGTTCCAGCAACCAGAATCATTTAAAGGTTTAGATAATTATCACTTGCAGGATCTGCCAGCAACTCATCATCGGAAAGATGAAAGGGTTGCTAGTAAAGAATCTACCATGGTAAGTTGAAAGCTGGCTTTTGATTTGTATGGTTTGAATTTGAATTTTATTTTCTAGATACATAATTGGTGTGCTTTCTGGCTTTACACAGAACTGGCAGGGTTATGGTGGTCAAGGGGACAAAATACATTACTCGGGACCATTGCTGCCGCCTTCTGGAAATATTGATGAAATCTTGAAAGAGCATGAACGACACATCCAGCATGCTGTGCGTAGGGCTCGGCAGGACAAGGGTAGACCACAGAGAAGCAATTTATCACAGAATGAGAGGAAAGCTTTTGAACACAGAAGTTTTGTTTCTGGGGTGAATGGAAATGCAGGGTATTCTGATCTTGTAAATGAATTACCCATTTCAGTAGGTAGTAGTAGGGTGAAAGTGAGCAAGACAAGAGGGACTGAAGAAATAGTTGAGCTGAGGGAACCCCTCTCATCAGTAATGGAAAAATATGAAAGAGAGCATGAAATGTGATGCCTTCTATGTTGTCATGTTTTACTTCATTTTAGGCTCTGCAGGTGAGATGGAAGAGATGAGACTGTTCTGCTGTGCGTATACCCCAACTGGTTAATTGCATCTCAGAGAAGATTCAACAGCTGGGTTTGAATGAAAGAGGCTGTGGAGTTGAGAGCTTAATGTAGTTTAAGCTCAAGGTTCTGAGAATCCTTGCAGGACTGGGACCTGGGGTATTTGAAAACAACATATAGGTTTTCCCTATGAAAATGTACTGAATTTATTGTATTTTAGATTCTTGATGGCCATCTGAACTTCYGGCCACCTTGTGCAACATTGATGGACTGTTATAGTTAAGGTCTTGACCGTTGTTGCATTTTGCTTTGCATGCAACAATGGTTGTAAATCTCATGCATGTATGCATGTAGAGGACCTGGTCTCAAAATGTTATTTGCTGCTTTGTTTTTCCATTGAAGTGAAATGCAGGCAAGCTTCGCCAAGGTTTTTCCCACTAATATCATCTCAGAACTTTTGGATAAAAAACTGGCCTCAAGAAATTGGTCAACAAAGTAAGAAGCTATTATATCGGCCATTTTGTTCTTAAGCTTCTCCAAGGTTTTCCCATTAATATCATCTCAGAACTTTTGGATAAAAAACTGGCCTCCTCAAGAAATTGGTCAACAAAGTAAGAAGCTATTATATCGGTCATTTTGTTCTTAAGACAACATATGTGACATTACTTTGTTTTAAGAAAGTGTTCTGCTGCGTTGCCTTACAAGCAGTGACCAAATTACTTCTGGGAGCACTAGAACTTTAGCTCAGGAGCAACATTTTTAAGAGTGTTCATGAGGGATCAAGATTTATTTGGAAAATGGGAAAATTGCCCATCCTTGCAACATGTTTACACTCGAAGGTCCAAACTAATCGTTCTGTTCTGTACATGAAAAAATGGAGTATTTGGAGTTAATTTGAAATTAGCTTGTTACCTCGTACTGGATAAATGACAGTTCACAGGTGAAGTTTACTAATTTATATCTTGTGTGAGTTTTATCCCGTACATTGACACACACTATTATGGGATACAATCTTATTAACTGGATACACTGTTCAATAGTTTTTTTAGACTTGATTGGCAAAAATGGAGATTTCTATTTCAAGGCCATTCCTCTAAATTGACACACGTACAAAACACCAGATTTTTATTGAGTCTTGATTAGTTGTTAGTTAAAACTTTTTTATCTTATCCCTTTCCTAATTTAGATACGTCTGATTTTTTTATAATTCATAATTCAGATAATATCCACTTTATTTTTCCATCCTTACCATGAACAGCGTAATAAAAATTTAAGAGCCCAAATAAAATACCTAAAATCTGGATAGGGAGTTTCATGACATCAAAACACACCTACCATGATATCAAAACACCAGATTTTTATTGAGTCTTGATTAGTTGTTAGTTAAAACTTTTTTATCTTATCCCTTTCCTAATTTAGATACGTCTGATTTTTTTATAATTCATAATTCAGATAATATCCACTTTATTTTTCCATCCTTACCATGAACAGCGTAATAAAAATTTAAGAGCCCAAATAAAATACCTAAAATCTGGATAGGGAGTTTCATGACATCAAAACACACCTACCATGATATCAAAACAAACATACCACAAAAACAGAAGCACCATCTGTCTCTTGAGCTTCTTGGTCTCTTTTTGCATGAAGCGTCATCTTGAAGATTATTAACGGTTTTATCGAATGATAACTCTGCTTGTACAATCTCTGATCTTTAAGACCTTCCTGCTTTACACTGACAAATCTCATCGGGAATGAAACGCTGTAAGTAAAATTATTTTCCAGATTCCCCACTTTGATTCAAGGGACTACCTTGTTTTGCTGCCTTCTCCTCAGCTACGTATTTTTCAGTTCAATGATGTTTCTCCTTGTGCTGGTCGTTGAGTTGGTCCAGCTAACCTATTTGCCTGAAAATTCTTGAACCGAAATGGTAATCTTGCTATTAAATCCATCTTCAAATTATTATAGATGCCAAARACAAAAATGAGTGCTGCACTTGTCATCATTCTAAAGCCCCGCTTCTTTTCGAAAAGCTTCTCCCTGGATTGTTGTCTTTGGCGTCTTTTGCATATTCTCCCAAGAACCTAGAAGGAATTTCCATTAGATAATTCAAGCTCCCTTTACAATTTCTTGTCTGTCCACATTCGTACGTCTTTATATTGTAGATCCTTGGCCTTTGTAAATTCTTTACCCTTCTACCCTTGATACCACCTCAGATGAAAACACTAAAAAATGATCATAAACAAATAGAAAAAGATTTGAGAAAATTAAACTGAAATGGGATGAGCACTAATAGTACTGTCTATTTTTAGCAACGTTCCAAGGTCATTCCCCTAAATTGACACGACTACAAAACACCAGATTATTTAAGATCCTGATTAGCTGCTAGTTAAAAAGTTATTATCTCATGCCTTTCCTAATATAGATACTATTGATTTTTCTGGAATACAGATAATATTGAATCTTGATTTTTCCATCATTAGCACGAACAATATAATCCCAAAATTAGGGGACCAAACATACAGACCCTGAAATTCCAACAGGGTGTTTAGTCACCAAAACACGTGCCAAAATAATGACAAAAAAGACGGGACTGACAATATCCAAACAGCTTAGAGATTAACCACTCCATCCGTCTCTTGAGGTGTCTATATTGCTGAAGCACGCATCTTGAAGAATTTTATGAAGTTCATCAAAATGACGACTTTGCTTGTTCAAACTCTCTGAGCTTTTGGACCTTCTAGGGCTGTCGCTTTGCAATGATAGATTTCATCCCAAATGAATTGCTTGAAGGAAATGTTTGTTTTCAAGATTCCCCACTCTCGACTCAAGGGACCTTGTTTTGCTGCTTTATCTTCCGCTGCTGAATTTTCAGATCTATAATGTTTCTCCTT
>JASDQU010685342.1:212-20871 GCA_032191745.1 Picea mariana | reverse complement strand
TAGATGGAATTTCTTTCAAGGATTCATCTAGTGCTAACAAACTCTGTTGTACTGGTACAATTCCTTCAAATTCAACAAGAAATGTCGCTAAATTATTCAAGCCATCAAATGTAGGAAGAGTACTTACTTCTGTGATGTTGGTTTTAACTTACTTATTCTTCTATTCTTTCTGATTTTATTGACCCAAGGTTCATGTCTGTTCGAGTTTCCAACAAAGCCTCTAAAACTATCGACCCTCCTGGTAAACCAGAAGGCAACGCATCACACATAATGTGTTGCGCAGTCTCACCCGAGATAGCTTTAATGGGTGGCTGTAAGACTCAGGCGTTTATAGCCTAGGATTGAGTGTGAGATAAGCCAGCTAAATATTGAACCATTATTACGACTTGCAAATGCAACATACTTTTATTCACGATTAATGCAGTAAACCCATAGGCTTATTCCTTCAGTTTCGCAAAAGCACTTAAACAAGCAATATAATAACTCATTCATTCAACATAATAATAACTGCTTCAGACAATAAAGGTATGTAAACATTCATCACACAACACATATGTTATCGTGGTTCACCCCCTCTTGGGGCTACGTCCACAAATATTTGGCTCTCAACTCTTTTATTATATTATGTTCGCATCTACAACACCGCACACTTACAACTCTTCTCAGTCAGGTGAGATCTATATGAGGTGGACTAGATCACACCAGGCTCCATAACCTGTGATCTAACCCTCAATATCTACCCTCCCTCATCCCTCTAGCTCAACAGCTTATACAAAATAGGTCTTACAACAAAACAATGCATATCATATCAACTCATGTGTAACTACAATAGCATAATAGTAATTCATCGCCAATTGAACTGAACAACAAAAAATCCAACCACTATGATACCTACGTATCTCTATTTATACATTTCGGGCTCTTCAGTTGTTTACAATACCTTACCAAAACCCTAACCCTACCATCGTTAGGTCTTCCTCCCATGCGTGTGTGTTGTTCTTCCTTCCAGCTATTGCTTTCCCTTGCATGCGCGCGTGTTGTTCTCTCTTCCAGTTGTCTCTTTGCTCGTGCATGCTTTCTTTCCCAAAACCACCATGATTTTCCACTTTGGCCTTTGGCCTGCCTCCAACAGGCCCCCAACACTGACACGTGGCTCATCCCGAGCCACCTATCCTTTGTGTGCTTCTTTGAACTCCTTGGTGATCACTTGGAACTTTTCCTTGAGCTCTGCTACCTATTTCTACGCCTGCGCAGTCTTCTCCTTGAGTGTGTCCACTATATGGACTGCAATTTCATCATTGATCAGTTCCATACACTCTGCCTGGGTTTGTGCTATATGTGCCTTGGCTTCCTCTGTTTTTGCCAGGACTTCTGCTACCCATTATTGCAATGGTTCCATTTAAGCCTGCCCGTCCTGCATCTCTGGCTATCACCTGCTGCTCACTCATTCTTTTCTTCACGTATTGAGTATTGACTCGTATCATTTCAGTAACTAGAGAGAGAGAACAAAGAAAAAACATAACTCCATCCCAATCCCACCTGACCTTAGGACCTTAGGCAGGCTTTTCCTAAGGTAAGTCTGTGTTTGTGCGGTAGTGAGCCCTGTCTGTAATTTCTTCATGTCCTGCGTTCCCTTGACGCGTTCTATAATTGGCATTGTCTTCTGCCTCTGTTTGGGTTCTTGGATCACTACTTTGATTCTTTCTTCTTCCTTATCCCACTTTTGGACCTGCTGATCCTCCTCTAACTTCGTGCAAAGATGCGCTGCTTTATCGAACAAGTTAGCGACTGTGCTGACCTGCTGCTATATTTCCTGCAGCTACGTTGTTGCTTCCTTTGCTCCTTGACTGCTGGTGGAGTGGTTGGTATGAGCTGTTCTTAGAGATTCTCTATCTCCTTCTGATATTGATCGATTTCCTACATAATTCGATCAATCTTTTCTGTTGTTGTGATTTCATCTCCCTACGGCTTGTGGAATCTTCTCGTAAGTTCCTGCCACTTTCTGCTCCAATCCTTTTATGCACTCCCTTTCCTCATGGGTCTCATATTTAGCCTTGTCATAGAATATTTCCAGTGCATCCTGTTTCTTTGTTTCCTGCTTCATTTCGGTTAAGTGTTTGYGTGTGTGAGACTGTACCTCATAGTTTACACTAACCTGCAACCTGTGTACTACCCCTGATGGTATCCTTGTCAACACAAGTTGGATTTGGCTTAATTCCTTCAAGGGTGTCTGCCCCACAATTTMTTCCATGCGCAACATACTAGGGTTGATATGGAATGTTATGTGTGGCTGCAGTATCTCCTGGACTGACTCTTGTTCCTCTTCTTGCACTCTTCCTTCTATCTATGGTGCTAATGGTTCGAGTCATCTGCTGCTTTYTGGCTGCCCTTCCCCAATTTKCTTGAGGAGCTTCCACATGTCTACCAAATTCTCTTCAATCMTATCCCTGTGGTGTGAAGCATGGTCGAAGTCCTCAGATAGAMAATCCTGGACCATTCAGGCTATCATTTCCCCATCGTCATCTATGATCATATACTTTGGTGGTGTTTTTTGTGCCTTTGATTTCTTGAATTCTCCTCCTATCTACATAGATGGCATATTGTTTCCCCTCGGTTCTTGTGGGTTGGGATTTACTGTGGTATTTTGTGAGGGCTCGCCCTGTTTCTATTGCTCCTTGGTCGACTGATTCTTATCTTTGTTTCCATTCTAGGTCCTTGTCTTTGTTGGCCCTTCTTCTATCTGTGTTTCTTTGCCCTGGCCCATTCTTCGTCTTTTGGGCACTTGAATTTCCTTTGGCTTGGTCTCTCCCTGCCCTGCCTCTTCTTCTGTTGTTCTTTCCAGTATTTCGTAGGTAAGGATGAGAGTCTTCCACTCATCATCCCATTCGTTGATGAACATGTCGATGTCCCCCTCTGTGACATAGTAGCGCATTTGCAACCACTGTTTATTCGGATCCTTCCTTGCCTATATCCACATTGTATGTCGTGTGGCCTGGAAGTTGGCGATGTCCCCATATCACGTGACAAATCCCGGTGTTATTCTCCACATCTTGGAGATGGCTTCTTGTAGGTTGTGTATTGTCCTTGTAGAGATTCATTCGAATCCCATTAATCATCCCTCTAAGTTCTGCGCCTGATAAGTCTCTTAACTGTACAACTCCTCCATTTGTGACATATTTTACTACATATGGTCCTAACCAATGCATTCTAAGCTTTCCCAGGTGATGAAATGATTTGTTGTCATACATTAGTACTAGGTCTCCTTCCTTGAACGTCTTCTTCTTAATGTGTCGATTGTGCCAAGCTTTATCTCTTTCTTTCTGAACTTGTTGGTGGAATACTGCTAAGATCCATTCTTCCTCCATGGTCATTAACTGGTTTAGTCTCTCCTGTACTGTGCCTCGTTCTGTCATTTGTGTAATTGCTGCTACGCACAAGCTTGGTACTAGAAATTCTAATGGCACCATTGCTTCTTGTCCATAAACCAGTCTAAATGGTGTGTGCCCTGTCAATTTGTTGCATGTAGTCCTGTAGGCCCATAATACTATTGGTACTTTGATATCCACGTCATCCCTATTGATGTTACGAATATTTGTTAGCGGGTTCTCCAGGATTTTGTTAAATGCTTCCACAATACCATTTTCCTGTGGGTGATATGGTGTGATCTTCAGATGATGGACATCATACTATTCAGTCATAGAGATGATGGTGCTATTTATGAAGTGCCTGCCTTGGTCACTCATCAAAACTCTTGGGCACCCAAATCTAGTGATCACTTATTCAAATAAAAAATACACTGATGTTTCTGCGCTGCAATCCTTCACTGGTGTGGCTTCCACCCATCTTGTTAGGTATTCCGTTGTAGTGATAATGTACCTTGCTCTTGTTCTTTTTGTCGGTGGGTTGATTGGTCCCACAAAATCTATTGTCCATTTATAAAATGCTTGGAGTGTTACTTATGGTCATAATGGAATGTCGTCCCTTCAGTTGGGTTTGCCTACCCTTTGATAGACATCGCATTTTTGATAGTACTCCTTTGAGTCTCTGTGAATCATTGGCCAGCATAGTCCTACATGCAATACCTTCTGTACGGTAGCTTTACCTATGTAATGTCCTCCTGCTATCCCTTTGTGAGCTTCTGCTAAAACTCTTGGTATTTCTTGCTCTAACACGTACCTTCACAAGATGTTATCTGTGCCCATCTTATGTAAATGTCCTGCAATCAGTTGATAGTCAGCAACACGGACTACCGGGTTTTTTTTCTGTGCAGTATTATACTCTTGTGGTGCAGTACCTATGCTCAAGTACTGAATGATGTCTGCAGAGTATTCATCAACGATATGAACTAAGAATAGTTGTGCATATGGAAATTTGTCTTCTAAATTCATAGGTTCTTCTTCGTTTATGACCCTTGATAGGTGGTCATGTCCTGCATTCAATTTTCCTGGTTTGACGATGACTTCAAAGTCAAATTCTTGGAATAATAGTAACCACCGACAGATTCTTCCCCCCAACACTAGCTTGTTGACTAGATATTTGAGGGTTGAGTGATCTGTGAACATCTTAAAGTGTTTCCCCAATAAGTAATGTCTGAAATTTTGCAGTGCATAGACCATAGCTAGCCATTCTCTTTCTGTGGTGTTATAGTTCTGTTCTGAGTCATATAGCTTTATACTCGCAAATGCTATCAGGTGATCCAAGTCCCCCACTCTTGGTTGTGCCAAGATAGCTCCAAGTGCTATGGTTGATGTGTCTACATGTACGTGGAATGTCTTATCCCAATATGGAAAGACTAATATCAACACGATGACCATCTTTTCCTTTAGGGTATCCATACCATGTTGGTACTCATTGTTCCACTGAAACTGTGTATCCTTTCTTAGTAGATTTTCCATCGGTGCAGTTATTTTTGCATAACCTTTGATAAATTTCCTGTAGTAACCTGTGTGTCCCAATGTCGCTCTTAGCTGACTGACTGTTTTTGGTGGTGGTAAGTTATCAATGACTGCGATCTTTGCAGGATCTACTAATAAACCCTGTTTGCATACTATATGGCCCAATAGTATCCTGAGCGGTGTTCTGAATATGAATTTCTTTATATTCAGTGATATTTGACATTGCCTGCATCTTTCCAACATTAGCCTTAAGACTTCTACATGATTTTTCAACAAACTGTAAACTGTCGAATCATCGAGGTATACTTCGAGAAACTGGTGGATGAATTCCTTAAACGTAGCAATGACTACTCTAGAAAATATTGCTGGTGCATTCTTCATTCCAAACGACATAATTGTGTACTAATATGATCCCCATTCTGTTGCAAACGTGGTCTTGTATCTGTCTTCTTATGCTATCTTGATCTGATGGTAGTCTGAGAATCCATCAGTGAGTGAGTATGCTTCATGTCCTCCTACCTTCTCTAACACTTCATCCGTGAAGGGTGTAGGGAATGGGTCGTGTAGGCATGCATCGTTCAAATTCCGCAAGTCGACTCATATCCTGATCCCTCCTTGTTTCTTTTCCTGTACTACCATTGGGCTTATCCATTCTCATTCTTCGACCGGTTCTATGATGCCGACTTTTATCCTCTTGTCAATCTCAGCTGTTAATTTCTACTTATATATGGGGTTTAGTCTATATGGTTGTTGTCTGATTGATCTCGCTTATGGTCTGAGTGGTATCTTCATCTCTCCTAACTAACCAACCTCAACTAAACAATTAACCAAACTAGCTTTGATTTCCCCATCATCTCCCACATATATCTTGTAAGAACATTAACATCTTATCTTAAATATTTAGATGACATTGTCCATGTCATATTCTCCTATATCCTCTTCTTACGCAAGACTTGGTTCACTTCTTTCTATGTCATAGGTACTTCTCTGTCTTGTGTACACTAATCAATCAATTTGCATAGTGCATTCAATGTTGTTTCATATTGCATCAACTCTAAATATCTCTTTATAAATTCTTTCAAAGTAATTACCTTTTCAAATGGCCTTTCTAGAATAGTGTGATCATAAACTTATGACATATCGTATACTGGTGGTGTCTTTGACGTTGATGCTATACAGTCTGGTCCTAGTATCTCCTTCCTTGATCACTGATAGGTTTCTTTTTCTTTTTGTGGATTGAATGTTGGCATGGGCACATCTCCTTTCCTTATCCATTTTTCAACTCCCTTTCCCTTCTCCACCGCATATGGTCAGGTTCTCATTCTGTTGCACGTAACAACTGCTACTCTGGGATTATTGTCACATTCCTTAGCGACTATCATCTGCAAGTTCTGGTACTAATTTTGATGTTGGTTCTTATTGAAATATTAATTAATTGTTGAGAGAATAATTTTTGAAAGATTAATTAATTGTCGAAAGAATAATTGTTGAAATGTTAATTGTCATTAGATTGTTTGTCATTGATGTCAACCCTTGAGTAGGAGGTTAACAAGTTACATGTTGAAGTAAAGTATCTATAAACATAAGTTAACGAGATGCATATCAATTGCATGTGCATGTTAGTTGCATAATATCCTCATCATAAGTTAACAAGTTGCATGTCAGTTGCATGTGCATGTCAGTTGCATGAGCTCCTCATTAAAACACAGATAAGAGTCATTTTGGAGATCACTTTTGTAAACCATTTCTTAGAATAAATGTTGGAGATATGAGGCAGTGAGTCAAAGACAACAAATTCCAATGGAGTAAGAAGTTTACAGGAGCTGATAGTACGAAGAATAAGTCTCAGAAAAATATTATTTGAGTAAATCCACGACTTTCAGAAGGGAAAGTGTGTACATCCGCAGGATGTAGTGAGGAAAAGCACGGATACCCGTGAGAAGAAAGTGTATAGGGTTGCAGACCTGTGAGGAAAATTTATGTATATCAGGGATCTAAAACTCAAGTCAACTACATGATTGAAGATATGTCTTCCTATGTGTGTTAGAGTGAATATTATGAAGAAATCATAAACAAGTATGTCTTAGTGATTCACAAGCATTTGATTTGGAGAATTATCTTGTGGATCTTGGTATGAGGTGTGTGTGGTTGCAGTCTTAATGAGATATTGATCTAAGTAGAAACAATAGAAATATCAAAGACAACAACAACAAAAGGTTAGAAGTGACAGAGAAGTGACAAATTGGTCTACATTTATATTTCGGGGCAGTTCGACGGGGAAAGGAAAGGGGGTTGTAGCCTCCTTTCAGTTGGAGCCGGTAAATTAGGGAGTTGGAGATTTCTTTAGGTTGCAGCCTGTAAATGGGGGGTTGGATCCTCCTTCTAGCTGTAACTGGAGAAATAGGAATTTGGTGCTTCCAATGAATGTACTCTTTAAAAGATAATAAAAACATTTCATGGTTTTCTCTCGCATTGGGTTTCCATGTGAAATTTTGGTGTAGTGTGTTTATATGATGTCTATGCATTGAGTTATGATGTTTTGAATTCTCATGATATTTATGGGAGGTTTTATATTGTAATAAAAATTGCTATTTTTTCTCATACTGATTCACCCCTCCTCTTAGTATTCCAACAATTGGTATCAAAGCAGGCCCTTCAGGAAACAATCTAACCACTAGAAGGAGATCATAGAATATGATAAGATTGGAGCACCAATGTTTGATGGTTAGACCTATACCTTTGGGAATAAAAGGATGGAATTTTTTTGACAGACACATGGATTTGATGTTTCAAAATCAATAGTATATGGGTATAAAACACCAAACACTCTCCCAACCAACAGAGATGGAAATAAATCAACGAAAACAACTCAAAGGCTAAAGGTACTATTTTGAGCAGTTTAGTTAATTCAATATTTGTCAAAGTTATGCATTGTGACAATGCAAATGATCTTTGGGATAAACTCCAAAATACTTATGAAGGTAATGCCAAAGTTAAGGGAGCTAAGCTTCAAATTTTCAAAGCTAAGTTTGAATAGTTGAAGATGAAGGAAGATGAAGACATTGCAACCTACCTTCTACGAGTTGAAAAAATAGTTAACATTATCAAAGGATTGTGAGTAGAAGTTTATGACTCAGTGGTTTTTCAAAAGGTATATATTTAGGTCTCTTCCTATGAGATTTGATCCTAAACTGTCAGCCCTAGAAGAAAAATCGGATCTCGGTACATTGAGAATGGACAAGCTACATGGAATATTTAAAGCCTGTGAAATGAGAATAGAACAGGAGAACCCAGTCACAAAGGAAGCAACTTTCAAGGAATCCAAGAATACAAAGAAGACGCACAAGAAAAATTCAAAACAAGTTGCATCTGTAGTGATGATTCAAACGAACATGAAGAGATGGCTAGCTTTGTAAGAAAATTAAAGAAAAGAACCAATAAGTATAAAGGTATGCTTCCATTGAAATGTTTTAATTGTGGTGGTATTGGTCATTTTTATTCTAAATTTCCTCATAAGAATAAAGATAATGATGAATAAAAAAATTTTAAAAGGGAAAAGAAATATCAAAAGGGAAAAAAGAGAAGAAACAAAAGAATTTTTTTTAAGAAAAGTTTCTACTCAAAGGAGGACAATTCCTCATCAGACAAGGAGGATAATGAAAGTGAAAGTAATTTAGAAAGATTAATCTTCATGGAAATAGAAGATGATTCCAAAGAAGAAGGTGAAATCAATCTTAGAGCAAAGCTAATCAGTGCATTAGAAGAACTTAGGAAGGAAAAAAAGAAAAACAAGTCACTCAAGGAAGAGTTAAAAATGAAAGAGGGATCTAGAAATTCCAACATTGAAGAACTAGAGAAGATGATCACGAGTCTAAAAATTCAAATAGAAGAAGACAAAAGAATTGAGGAAATACTTAGAAGTCAGTTAGAATAAAAGGAGAAAACGATTGGAATCTTGGAAGAAGAGATAGTCTCTTTAAGGAAAGATCTTCAGAAGAAATATATGCAACAAAAGAGCACAATAATATTGGATCAAATAATCAGTAGTCAAATATCATCCGATGATAGATCGGACTAGGATACAATCAAGTATAGAATGAGAAAGGATCAATGCCCAAGACAACATTAAAGGAAGCAGGAAAAAGCAACTATGCAGAGATTGTCAAATATTTTTTCAAGAAGGAAGAATGCATGCCCCCAAAGAGGAACATTCTAGAAATAAAGAATACTCAAGAAGTTGAATTTAGAAGGAGTGCATTGAAAATAATATCATATAATCCCAAGTATCAAAGATTCTTTTATGTCCATTGTTTTAATTGTGCTAATTTTGGACATAAATCTGTAAACTCCAGGGCCTATGCCAAGAATCAAAGAAACTATGCAAGGTATTTGAATACTAGTTATCCCATAAAATCTTATGAAACATAGAGCAGAAACCAAAAAAAAATTGGTTCATTGAGAAATGAAGTAGAATGCAACAAATGCAACAATTTTGGACACATAGAAAAGAATTGTAGATTGACTATTCCACCCAGGGAATCAAAGTAGAACATTAACAATAACATATCGAAACCACAAGAAACATGGAAAATAAATCAAAATCAATGCTCGCTTGCTCTACAATCCCAACACAGGAAAAGTGATTGGTATGTTGACAGTGGTTGTTCAAAGCATATGACAGGTGACATGAACATGTTTATAACTCTAAAGAAAGAGAGAGATGGATCATTTTCATTTGGAAATAATCATTCATATAAAATTATAGGTATAGGCATATTTAAGCTTGGAAGCAAAGATGAAATGGAAGAAAATGTTCTATTGGTCGAAGATATGAAACACAATCTGTTGAGTGTAAGTCAAATGTGTGATCAAGGACACACACTTCAGTTCGAATCATAGAAATGTGAAATTAGGAAAGAAGGATTAGGCAAGTTAGTGACAACACCGATAATGACTTCGAACAACATACATGTTTTGAATGAAATTGGAAAAGAAAGTTGTTGTTTAGGAAAGGAAAATGAAAGGTGGCTCTGGCATAGAATAATGGGTCACATTCACTTTGACAATCTTTTCAAAATCAACAGAAAGGAAGAAGTTAAAGAAATGCCTAAAATTTCAAAGCCAACGAATACTCTATGTAAGCATTGTCTATAGGGAAAACAGACCAGGACCAAGTTCAAATCAAAGGAGTACTCAACGAAAAAACAATTGGAAATTGTACATATTGATATGTGTGGATGACCAAAGAGAACAAAGGGATTAAATGGTGAACAATAATTCATGCTACTAATTGATTACTACACAAGAATGACTACAGTTTGCTTTCTCATGAAGAATTCAGAGGCATTTGAACACTTCAATATATACAAAGAGATGGTTGAAACAAAGACAGACTTGAAAATCAAATGTTTAAGATCAAAAAATGGTGGATATTTTACATCAAAAGTATTCATGTATTTTGGTGGTGAACATGGGATAAAAAGACAATTCTCAGCAGCGAGGACACCTCAGAAAAACAAAGTTGTTGAAATAAAGAACATGATAGTACAGGAGATGGGGAAAACCATGTTGAAACATTCCAAGTTGGGTGACATCTTTTGGGAACATTCAATACATACAAAAATTCATATATTGAACAGAGGAATGCACAAAAGTAATAGTGATAAGACTCCCTACGAGCTATAGAAAGGAAGAACGAAAAAATGTGAAGCATTTTAGAGTATTTAGAAGCAAGTGCTATATCAAAAGAGAAGACGACACGATTTGAAAATTTGACTCTCGAGTTGACAAAGACATATTTGTCTGGTACTTAAGTAAAATCAAGGCATACAATTGTTTTAATATGAGACTCAACAGAATAGTGGAAATCATCAACGTACATATTGATGATACAAGTGTACGAAAACCCAAAGGAGAAATCAAAGACTCAGCAAAGTAGGAAGGAGAAGAATATTTGAAAGAAGAAGTAGAAGAAGCAGAAGTAGTAGTAGAAGAAGAGAAGAAAGAAGAAAAAAAAGAGGAAGACGACCAACAAAATATTCATATATCTGCCAAAACGCCTAGCCGACGAGTGGAAAAACATCATCCATCAGAAAATATAATTGGGAATAAAGATGCAGGAGTTAAAACCCGAAGAAAAATGAGATCGCCAACATAAATACATCTAGCAATGTTGTCTACGGTTGAACCCAATAGCTTTGAAGAAGCCAACACTAATGAACACTAGATCAAATCTATGGAAGAAGAACTGGATCAAATAGAGAAAAATGAAACATGGGAACTCGTTCCAAGTCCTAAGGATAAAAATGTGATTGGCACAAAATGGGTATTCAGAAACAATTTGAACGAGGATGGACAAGTAACCAGGAATAAAGAAAGGTTAGTATGCAAGGGATATCCTCACGTTGAAGGAATACATTTTGAAGAAACTTTGGCCCCGGTTCCTAGAATGGAAGAAGTCACACTTATTGTTGGGCTCTAAAGATGTCCTAAAATATAACCTCTATGCATCATCCAAAGGTAGGCACTGGAACAAGCATTTTACTTGTTTCCTACGTAGGTTCTTACCTTCTATTTTCAATAACCGTCCTCTAGAGATGCAACCCCTGCAAAGGGACATCAATCATAACAAAAGGAACAACAATCGTTCCGTTCAAATGAACATCAAAAGGAACAACAATCGTGACAAGGGAACGACAGTCGTTATATTGGGCTGAACTAATGTTGTATTAATTTAGTTGTAGTACTTGCCCAACTATCTAATTTGTCAACCCGGGGTTCGTAAACTGACAAAGCACACACAAAGTATATGCAATATTGAAGTGAGACTAATCTAATCAAATGTTTAAGCTATGATTGAAATTGAATCATTAATCTAACACACGAATGAAATAGAATCATTAATCTAACACACGACTGAAATTGAATCATTAATCTAACACACGACTTGGAATTGAATTAATCTAGTTGCATAAATGAAATTAATCTAGGAATGGGAAATTCCATGAAGGAAATTAATCTAGAAATGGAGAACTACATGAAGGAAGAGCAGATACAACAAGTGAAGAGTTGAATGGAATAACAACATATGACAACTCTCACCAATGAAGCAATCTTACATTCAATAATCAAATCAATCTTCATAACAGAATAATGAAAGCATGAAAACCAAAACCATGAATCAAAGCTAAGAATCCCTTTCTCTTTCGAATCCTAATGACTACCACTAAATGACTACAAAATAACTTTAATTAATTGAATCCTCTAATTCCTATTGAATCCTCATGAAGAGAGAGCACTATCTTTTATACATGAGAGCCTTGAAGATAAGATAACCATCTCATTATTACAGGTCCACTTTTCTCTCAACCTATTTCCCATTATTACAAAATATAATCCCTTCAAATCCTCACACATATCTCTCATATATCTTGGATAAGATATTCCAACTAAATCTCCATGATCTTCTCCTTGGAATGGGCTTGAATTATCTCCTCAAATATTGAAATGGTGGAGGAAATATTCGAGAAGTCCTTTTGAATTAAACCTTCTCATATTCCTACACATTACAAAGATCACACATATTTGAGATATATATGAAAACATGTTGATTTTCTAACATTTAATCACAAATTCCTTTTAAATACTAAAATGAATAAAGTGGAGAACAATAAGGTGAAACCCAAGTATATTTATGGAAATGATATCGTGAAAGGTTAATGGGGTGATGAAATGTGGAGAATGATGAAGGGAAAGATGGATGATAATAGGACATTTCTGAGCCCCAAAACTTATCTTGGCTTATGAATGTTCGAAGAAAATCAAATTATATAAAATGGATGTAAAATCATCCTTCCTGAATGGAAAACTAGAAGAAGAATTCTACATCGAACATCCTAAAGGGTATATACTGTCAAAAAAGGAAGATTATGATAACATATTGAAGAAGGCATTGAATGGACTCAAACAAGGCCCTAGAGCATGGTACTCGAGATTGGACAGGTATCTACAACAACAAGGGTTCAGAAAAGGAAATGCAGACAACAATATCTAGATAGAGGTAAATCAAGATAGTATGCTCATAATTTTTATTTTATGTTTATGACATTATTTTTGGAAGTGGTGATGACGAGATGAGTTAGAAATTTTCTAAAGACATGCAGAATGAATTCGAAATTTCATTATTTGGTGATTTTTCTTTCTTTTGGGGGCTCCACATATGTCAGCAAGATACATGTATTTTCATCTCCTAGACCAAGTATATCAAAGAAAAGTTAAAGAAGTTTGGAATGGTAAATTTCAATCCCGTAATTACTCCCATGCAAACCAGTTGAAAATTGAGCAAAGATGATCAATCCAAGGATGCAGATCATAGAATCTATAGATTGATGGTTAACATTTTACTCTATGTGACAACATCGAGACCAAATTTGATGCAAGCACTTGGAAAGGTGGCAAGATTTCAAGCAACACCGAAGGAAACAAATGTTATGGAAGTAAGGATAATATTTAGATATCTCAAAGGAACAAAATACTATGGATTATGGTATCCAAAAGGGAATGATATATCTCTATTTTCATACATAGATGCATATCGGGCAGGAAGTGTTGATGATAGAAGAAGTACAAGTGGAGTAACCTTCTACTCGAGTGATTGTCTGGCATCCTAGTTGAGAAAGAAATCGCTTTCAGTATCATTGTCCAGAATATTGCAACAACAACATGTTGTACATAGGTTCTTTGGATGAAAACTTTGCAGGACATACATGTGGAATATGAAGAGCCTATTCCGATATTTTTTGATAATACCAATGCTACAAGTATCTCTAAGAATCCAGTGATGCATTCCAAGACTAAACACATTCCTATCAAGTTTCACTTTCTACGGGAACATGTTACAGAGAATAACATCAAGGTAGAGTAGTTGGGACAAAAGAATAGATTGCAGATATATTTACCAAACCTCTTCTGAGGGATACCTTTGAGTATATTTGACATAAACCTGGAGTAGTTTCAGCCCCACAATGATCTACATGGAAGTTGGCACAGTAAGATAGGGGGAGAGAAACAACAATCATGAAAGACTTGATTTTTGTTTTAATTATTTTTGCCATATATTTACACGAGGAAGAATGATGAAGAGAAACGTCAATAGAGATCATATGATTACACATAGAGGGAGAATCCCCAAGGCGACTCCATCCTTTTCCATTGATGACAAAGGGGGAGAGAAAAATGGAGGAATGGAAAGGAAGAGAAGAGGCATGCAAACATGGGGAGCCAACATGAGTAAGAGAAGTGTTGTGTCTAAGTGTTTCCATCAATTCCAAAGGGGGATATTGTTGAAACATTAATTAATTTTCGAGATAATAATTGTTGAAGGATTAATTAATTGTTGAAAGAATAATTGTTGAAAGATTAATTTTCATTAGATTGGTTTTCATTGATGTCAACCCTTGAACAGAAGGTTAACAAGTTGCATGTCGAACTAAAGTAGCTATAAACAAAAGTTAACAAGTTGCATGTCAGTTGCATGAGATCATCATCAGAAGTTAACAAGTTGCATGCCAATTGCATGTGATCCTCATTAAAACACAGAGAAGACTCATTTTGTAGATCACTTATGTGAATCACTTCTAAGAATACAAGTTGGAGATCTGAGGCAGTGATTCGAAGACAAGGAATTCCAATGAAGTAATAAGTGTGAGGAGCCGAGAGTATGGAGAAGAAATCTTAGACATATATTCTTTGAGTAAATCCACAACTTTTAGGTGGAAAAGCGTGTACATCTGCAAGTTGTAGTGAGTAAAATCACGAATACCCACGAGCAAACAGTGTATAGGTTCGTGAAACTGTGGGGAAATTTTCTGAATATGAGGGATCTAAAACTTAGGTCAACTACAAGATTGACGGTATGTCTTCTTGTGTGTGTTAAAGTGAATACTATGAAGAAATCAAGAATAAGTATGTCTTAGTGATTCACAAGAATTTGATTTGGAGAATTCTCTTGTGGATCTTGGTATGAGGTGTGTGTGCTTGCAGTCTTGATGAGATATTGATCTCAGTAGTAGCAGAAGAAATATCAGAGACAATAACAACAATAGGTTATCAATGATAGAGGTAGTGACATATTGGGTTACATTTATATTCCAGGGTAGTTAGAAGGGGCAAGGAAAGGGGGTTTTATCCTCCTTCCAGTTGGAGCCGGTAAATTAGGGAGTTGGAGCTTCCTTCAAGTTGCATCCTGTAAATAGGGGGTTTGAGCCTCCTTCCATTTGTATCTAGAGAAATATGAAGTTGGTGCTTCCAATGAATGTACTCTTTGATAAATAAGAAAATCATTCTGTGGTTTTCTCCCACATTGGGTTTCCACGTAAAATTCTGGTGTATTATGTTTATGTGATGTCTATGCATTGAATTATGATTTTTTGAATGCTTATGATATTTATTGGAGGTTTTATATTGTGATTAAAAGTACTAATTTTTCTCATATTGATTCACCCCCTCTCAGTATTCCAACAGTTCTGACGTTGGTTCTGATGTTGGTTTTGGTTCCCTCTCACCTTCCATTTCTATATTAGTTGAGGAAAGTATTTTGTTTCATGATCCAATGCTCTGCAATATGTGCATATCGTGGAAGCATTCAGGAAATCTCTCTCTAAATGTCCCAATTGATTGAATTTATAACAAATTATCAGTCCTCTGCCTCCTTGACCAAATCCTCCACATCCTAGACCTCTGTTGAATCCTCCACGTCCACCATGATTAAAGCCTCTCAGATTATTGTACTATGGAACTCCTCCTTATGCTACAACATTTCATTCTTGAATTTTGTATGCATATGAAGTGCGCTCTCTCATTAATTCAAATGTGTGAAAGTCTTTCTCATCGTGTCCTACCGATTTGCAAAAAATATAGAATAACTGCCTAGGTGTACTATGGTACTTCTTCAATAAGGGGCAAGCAATTGAATGATGTCCCCATGTCTTATATATCTCGTAATACCCTACTCCTCATGCCAATGGGTTTGGTCCTCCTATGGCCATCTACTGCACGAATGTTGGACATTCTTCCTTTCGATGTCCTTTTGTCTTACATGCTATATACCAAACATGTTCTCACTTTTCCTTTTCCTTTGTTATCTCTGATAATTGAATTCTCAACGCAACCAACTATGACTATACATGTGCCATATCTAGGCGATCTCCTATATGATATGATTCCAATTTCATCGTGATTTCCAACACTTTTGGTTGCGACGTGACCTTCTATTGTGTTAATGGACAATGAATGTGCAACAGTAGACCTATAATAAACCATTCTCGATGTTTCTCATCAGGAATATGAAATTTTAATCGACCCATCACATCTTTAAATCTCTGCTCGTAATCCCACACTGCCTCATTCTACACTTTCTTAATCTCTTTAAGCTCTATAATATATTGCGATTCAGATTTTAGCTTCCAAAAATGCTTAAACAACGCTTGTCCAATCTCTAGAAAAGTTCTTGACTGTTCGACTGGTGCAGTTTTATGATACTTCATATACCATAGCGGTACATGACCTATGAACGTCATGACCAACTGTGCGACTTTCGTCGCCTCATCTTGGGCATTCTTCGAATTCCATATCGTGTTACATATAAACAAGTGTTGGTCAAGGTCCTCCAACCCCACTCCCTAAAACTCGGGCATTCTTAGTGTATGATCTATCCCTACCATTGTACTCGATGTTGTACTTACCATTGGTGATGCTAACTGAMTCTGTTTCACTATGCTAATTCCATTATTCTAACTATTTCTATGACTTCCTCCACTCACTATAATTTATCTTGAACAAGTCTCTCTTCCTGCTTCAATTCTCAGTGACRCACACGGGGTCGTGGTTTTGATACAAATTCTGATCTGAGATGGAATTCCCTCTTCCATTGGACAGTAATGATGATCCATTTCTTTTCTTTTCCCTTCTCTGTACGATGTGATATGAAGTACTGCACAAGGGTCACTTTCCTAAAATTCTTTGTGTTTCTCTTATTTCTGAGACAGAGTCTCCTTCTTACTACATCTAAACCTTTTCCCACAATGAAATACTCCAATCTCTCCATCTAAGCCAATATCCTCTTCTCTCAACATCCACTCTCAGACCATCCTATGGTCATCCCCCAGTCCCCCTAGGTTCGTGAAGGTGCCTAGGAGTCAGAATCCATATTCATAACATTCTTGTCGCACAACAACATTTTTATCCAAGTAGACAATGCACTCAAACATCTTCCGCACAGAACCTTGAAAAATTCCCTCTCTACGACACTATAAGGCTAGCTACAATCTACTGCAAACTATGTAATATAACCCCCTAATATAAAATTCAACCATAAATCAATCACATGAGAAACCTTATTACTTACTGTATTGAGTTGTCTGATCAATTCATGAGTCCAATTTCTTGGAGCTTCAACTCTATATCTCCCAACTTTCTCCACTAGCCTTTCTAATCATTCAGTAAAAATTATCAGAAATTCTCCAAAGAATATTTCATGAATATCTGTGAATACATACCTTTGCAACTATTGTTTGTTGTTGAGCTGCGGGTTCCTATTATGTTCTCTAGAGAATTATCGCTACTTACTTTCTATCCATTTGGTGATATCCTCCTTATTCAACCTCCAAAACAGTCCCCTCAATTATAGTTCTCGATATAGAAAACATAACCATTTGTTGGTGCATAGTGGGCAGACCCAAGGTTAATCATCTATATACTGCTACATAAATGTAAACCCCAATTACTCAATGCCTTGAAAAAGAGAGAAATTCAGATAATAAGCCTCTTATAGGGGGCAACCTCCTTATGCCCACATAAATGTACAAATCCTAGATGATTCCAAATGAAAATGTCTCCTTGGTATATATAGGAGACTAGGAGGTATAATTACAACTAATGGAATAAAGCCAACATAAATAAAATAACATTACTAATGTAATATGCCCCAATTAAGGGGTAATGAGCCAATATTAGAGCTTAACATGCCCCTCCCCTTGAGATAAGTGTTGTCTACAATGCTTGAGTAACTCTGGATGCTTCTGTATAAAAGACTCATCTTCCCAAGTAGAATCTTCAGTCGATAGTTTCCTCCATTTAATGAGATACTTTGAAATGGATCTATTCCTTAGCTAGCAAACTCTTGTGTCAGTGATGGCTTCAGGCTCCAATATGATTTTTCCTTCCTCGTCAAGTTCTGGCAATATAGTTTGAACTGGGATCTTGTCATCTATAACCTTCTTTAAGCATGAAACATGGAAAACTGGGTATACTCGTGAAGATGCAGGCAACTCCAATTTGTATCCCATAGTACCAATCTTTTGCAACACCTTATAAGGGCCATAGTACTTTGGTGATAATTTGTTATCCTTTTTGGCTTGCTTGAGGGACATCTGTTTATATGGTTGTAGTCTTAAAAACACCCAATCCCCTACTTCAAAACTTCTTTCACTACGATGTTGATCTGCTTGTTGTTTCTTACGATTCTATGCCATGGTCAGGTTGTCCTTTAAGATTTGGAGAACTTGTTGTTGATGCTCGATGTGATCTTCCATTGCTTGAACCTTAGATTTTTCTTTTAGAGAAGAAGTGAGTGAAGGAGGGTGGTATCCATATATTTCCATAAATGGTGTCATTTTTTTTGCAGTATGAAAGGAAGTGTTATACCACCATTCTGCCAAGGGTAATCATTTGAACCATTGTGTTTGTTTATCAGAGACAAAGCAATGAAGGTAGCCTTCTAGATATTTGTTCACTATCTTGGTTTTCCCAGCAGATTGAGGATGACAGGATGAGCTATGAGCCAATTGAGTACCCAAACAAGAAAATAATTCTGTCCAAAAATGTCCAATGAAGATGGGATCTTTGTCACTTACAATAATCTTTAGGCTACCATGTATCTTTTGAACTGTCTCCATGAATGCGGTGGAAACTGTACTAGCTTTAAAGAGATGAGAGAGTGCACAAAAGTGTGCGTACTTGGTCAGTCTATCAACAATCACCATGATGACACTCTTTCCTTCAGACTTCGGTAACTGAAGATGGCAAGATCAGAGGGAAAGAGTGTCATTGATGGCAAGTACGACAGTGAAGATGGCAAGATCAGAGTGTGCATGTGAAGACTTTGCAGAGGCGAAGAAGTCCAAGAATCCCTTGGGAATTCAGAAGTGAAAGCTCGGGAGGAATAGCGTCAAGGAGAATGTGTGTAGAAAATCTCAAGATACAGGAGCTTAGGCGAAGCCTACAGAAGGGAGAGATTGACAGCCATTGGATCTCATTCAGAAATCCCATCAGCCGTCAGATCGGACAGGAGCTGCACGAGGTTTACCATCGAGAAAAGCCAAGGTGAAATCCCGAAAGGAGGGATGACTCATCGGGGTTTCACATATCAGGAATCCCGTGAGCCAATGCATTGCAGCATTGAAAAGATCGAAGCCCCGACGAGTGCTAAGACTGTGGTCACAGGGATAACAGTCATATGGGCCAGGAGCCTAGCCAGAAGAGCTAGTGCGTAAAGAGCACGTCGAGATTCAAGGGATCGCGAATCCTGAGGACATACATGTTTCGACATGGGAAAGTCCGAAACCCCGATGAGGAGGTTTGGCTGCGGTCATATAGGAGAAGGTCATGTGGACCATGAGCTTAATCAAAGGGCTAATTGAAGTTAGAGGCATCAGATCCAAGCGCAGGGTCCGACCACTGTTGGAATGAGGAAAACCTGCACGATCTTTAAAAGTACAAGGAGTAGAGGGCTCACAAAAATTCAATGTAATCTGAGCCATCAAATCAAGATCACATCTGAACCGTTGATCGGAGTTTCGAGGATCGAGAGTTGGACATGTCAAAGATTATTGACATCAGGAATCACGATATCGAGATATGTGAAATCACGATGCAATCTGAGCCGTTAGATCAAGCTTTGATCTGGACCGTTGATTCCATTCAATGGAGAGGCATCGGGGATCGAGAGTTGGACATGTCAAGAATTATTGACATCAGGAATCCCGATATCGCGATAGGTGAAATCGCGATGTAATTTGAACCGTTAGATCAAGTGTTGATCAAAGGGCTACTGATGCAGGACACAGTGAAACTGCCAGAAACCATTGATGTCGTCTACTAGAGAATTCGAAGAGACCCCTGTGTGATCGCTAGAGGAGATGAAGAGTCTCCAAGCTTCGTCCAAGTGAAGGAAGACTATTCTTAGAAGGGATTGACAGATGGATGAGCGTGGAAGCCTGTAACTAAAACAGAGAAGGTGAGCTCAACTGTCACAAAGAAGACGAAGAGTCTCAACTGCCAGAGAAGCTGAAGAGTCACGATGATGATCAGACAGAACACTTGAGAGGTGGAGGATAAAGACGTGGAGTCAGCATGCAGAGGCATTGCGAACATTGCATGCACAAGGTGCACATAAGCTATAAATAAACAGTACAGAGAAGAGAAGTGGGTTGTTGTTGTTGCTGTTGGAGGTTGTTGTGATTTTTGTTGGTGAAGGTGATTCATGTGTGAAGAAGGAGGAGAGTGCAGCAGCTAAAGAGCACAGAAGAGAAACTGTGCAGTGAAAGAACATGGCGCACAGAGCATAAAAAGTGAAAGAACAGACAGAGCAAGTGATGTGTGCAGAAAGGCAATGAGGCAGACAGAGCAACGAAATGAAGCAGAACAGTGATGAGTCTGGTAAGCTATTGTTGAACATCGTATCACTGTAATAAGTTTCATTAGCAAAT
>JASDQU010685341.1:9931-40189 GCA_032191745.1 Picea mariana | reverse complement strand
TCTCAAAAAAACTTCATTTAGGCCCTCAAAATGGCCCCGGAAGTGAAAACCTGCTAAAAATAGTAAATTGCCAAAATGGCCAAAAAACTGTTTTGAGCCATTTGGAAAAGGTGGGTGGCCCTCAATATCCACCTGGATCATTTTCCCTCCTCCGCGTATATTACCTTTGTCTATTTTCCTTGTGTTGACTGTTTTCCCTAACAAGATGTGCCTCGAAGAAACCAGTCCCTAGCCTCTCTGTTCTCCTTGAAGTTGATGGCACTCCCCTTTTCTCCATCACTGAAGCTTTGCCTTTCCAAGCCTAAGTCTAGTTAGCTAAACATCCATTTTCACTTTTTGAAGCACCAAGAAAGATCAAGCAGACACAAATCAAGCGAGCGGGTAAAGATCAGTTTTCAATGGAAAGGATCTAATGATTGAGCAGATCAATGACCATCAGGTGATCGGTGATCATAGAGTCACATGGGGGTTAGCGTCATCCAAAGTCATGATTTCATGAGTCGGGAGAGTGAGGGAGCAGAGTAATTAGAACTCGCGAAACCCAGATTGTCGAAGTCCCGAAACCTGGGATTACAGAGAGTCGTCCGATCTCATGGGGTTAGGTGGCGGCAGATAGAGCTTTTCAGGAATCGACGTTTCAAGGTTCTCGTCAACGCATACACCCAAAAAACGAAATCCCAAAACGCAAAATGAAAAAGTATCAGGAATAGGCCCACGGTCCTAGCTGGTGATCATATGGATGAAGGGACAAGGAGGCGCCAAAACAATGCAGCCTTGTCGCGATTTTGGAAATCGAGATTCTCGAGAGCAAGGAGTTTATCCCTCCCATCGTTGATGCCCGAACCATGAAGCATATTTGGTTTTGGGGCAAGGTCACAGCCTGCAGTCATATGGGAAGCAGGTCCAAAAGAATGATGAGCGCCCATTAGGTCCACAGATGGTTGAGATCCGGCTAAAGGAGTGATCCTGGTCGTCGATTCTACTGGAAATTTGAGTCATTGGTTTGGGCAGGGTGATTCCGTGACATTGGGTACCAGGGATCCTGGACATAGCATATAAGAATCCCTGAAAGGAAAAATGTCGAAGTGCCCTTGAAAATAGGTGTAGGATTATAGGACCGGGTTACATTGAGGATGAAACCAGAGGAAAGGAGGCTAACCTCTGAGACTTAGAAGGCTGACACATGGTCAACCCATGTGCATTCAATTTCGACCACCCTCCATAGAAGAAGTATTTAATGAAATTTAAGCAGGTGGTTGAAACCTCAACTCAACCCATAAATGGAAGGCGTGGGGAAAGGTCTGAAGTAGTTATCCCGTAGTACCCTGATGGACAGTTTCCCTGCGAACTCCATGCTGTTTGAAGCAGAGTCAGACAAGAAGATGTGTGCACAATCTGCAATAAGATCATGCACACATAAAGCCTTAAATGAAGTAGCTCAACGACCCTCCTATTGTTAGGAGAGAAAATGGCTCTGAGTATATATGATCAATTTTGATATTTTTGTAATCATCGATGGTAGAGCTAAGCTCTGAATTGTAAAGATTTAACGAAGTTTCTGGTTCTTTGGTTATAGACTGATATTTGAGATTTCTTGTTTAATGGAAGCCAACCTCTTCTTCTCCTTTTCCTTTGAATCTTAGATCCCGGGCATGGATGATCCAGTCGGGTGTTGTAATGACTATATAATGTATGTTTGATTATATTATCTTTGAAACACTTTAAGTTTCTTCAAGTTTCTCAAATCTGAGAGGATCTCATATTTGAGACTTTTCCCTTTTTAAAGGCCACTGGAAGACCAGATGTCCAGAGCAGACTTTATTTCCTTTGTTTTTCCCTCCACTTACTCACCACCATGCAAAATTTTTGGCTTAAATTAGATCAAGACCTCACCTATCTTAACCGTTCCAACCCATTTTTCTGAGTTAAAACGATATTGTTCTAAGTTTACTTCCTTTAGATCACCTTATATAAACAAATTGTGATATTTAAACTGATGGGTATTGGGCTTGTCCTCATTGCAATCCGAGGTCAACTTCCAGTGCTAACATTTCTAGCACCATTGTAGGGGATGAAATTGGATATTTCCCGGGATTGAATGAAATTGAGCCTCTGATTCTGAAGGTGCATCAGGCATCAGAGCCATTCAAGATTGCTACTGTGCACCTGGCGACTCCATTGTCTCCACTGTGGAGAACCTACTGTTTCAGTTGTGGCTTCCAAAGGCAGACGCACATGGTCTTATCCACAGCTGTCGCTAGTTATGCTTGAAGCAGATCCATAGAAGCTTATCAGAAAGAAAAAGTCCCTCAGAGGAAGAGTTTCTACTGCTGAACCAGGTATTTCTGATAATGTTTTGTCTCCTGCTGTAGAAACTCCATTTTCTGCTTCTCATTCCCTTATCATACCTTCTGTTGGAGTTTCTAGAACCTTAAATTTCGAGAGTGTTCCTGTTGATTTTTCCCCTCTTGGTATGGGATTGAAGGAAGAAATATTTGTCACTCCTATCTCGCCCGACGTTGCAGCTTGGCCTAGACCTAGAAATGTAGAATATTTTCCTACCCCAAGCTTTGTTGTCCCTTCTCTTGCTACTGCTTCTTTCATAGAGAGAGAAACATCTGTGCCTTCTAGCCCTGTAGCCTTTTCTACAAATCCTTTACTGTTCCCTTTCCCTCCTACAAGCTCAGTCCCAGTCTCCCATGTTTGAACCCCTTCTCCTTCTTATTCTCCTCCACCTCATATCCCTATGGTATGTGCTAATCCCCCTGATAATAGAATGGATGCCATAGTGGCTGCGATATATGCCCCTCTGGTCCTACCTCAGCCCATGAACCCTCTCCCTATTGGAGATTACTTGAAATATATGCCTAAGTTCATGGGGGAGGAAGACATAACTGCTGAAGAGCACCTTGTTGCCTTCTACAGTTATGCAGACAACCTGAACGTTGAAAATGAATATGTCTAGATGAGAGTATTTGTTCAGAACCTCGATGGTGAGGTTAGGAAATGGTTCAGTGGACTGACCCCTGGATCTATTGCTGGGATTGAGGCTTTAGATAATGCCTTCTTGAGACAATGGGGAGATAAGAAGGATTTCATGTATTACATGACAGATTTTGGGTCCTTGAAGAAAAAGGAAGGGGAGTCTGTCTCTGACTTCTCCAAAATGTTCAATAAAATGTACAACAAGATCCCTGTTGAGATAAAACCCTCAGATGCCTCTGCCAAGATCACCTATGCTAATTCTTTTGACCCTGATTTTTGCCTCCTGTTGAGAGAGAGAAGAGATACTTCCCTAGCTCAAATGCAAGATGCAGTCATGGAAGTAGAATCTAATGTGTTTGCGGTTGATAGGCTCATGAATAAATCCGATACATACAGAAGAAAGGGAAGGTCTGAGGCCTCAACCTCTGGTTCCTTTGCACCTCAGCCCCAAGTAGATGAGATAACCAAAATGGTGAAATCCCTGTCTGCAAAAATGGAGAAGATGAAACTTGAAGGGAAGAAGACATACAAAAATCCACAAAATTTTGATAACAGGGGCAACATGAGAAGGCCGAACAATAATGTTCCTCAGGTTATTCCAAGAGAACCTAGGAACATAGATAGAGATGATCAAAGGATCCAGATTCCTCTTCAGAACAACTTGGTTGTTAATGGGGAAGGGGAGGAAATAGATGAGCTTGATCCCAAAATCCATTGTTTTGGTGACATGTCCCCTTTTCCCCATTTGACTCAATCAACATATGAGGAGTCCCTCATGGACAACCAACTTAATGAGTTGAGAAAGGGGGATAGGGTTAGCAACAACCAAAACAGATACAACCTCAGATCCAAAAAGAAGGTTGGAGTGTCTGATGTTCATGAGCAACCCACCGGAGTAGAGAGGCCTGATAAAGATGTAGCCGACAACAAAAAAGGTAAGAAGATCCAAACCCCCTCTCCAATGGTCTAGAATCCTATTCCTGAATCAAAAGAAAGCCCGAAGCTCACATCCTCTTTTAATTTTGAGCATGAAATTTAGAAAATCAGAATTCCCGTGCCCATTTAAGAGCTGGTCATGCATGCAGATTTTAAAAAATCCCTCTCTAAGATTTTTTATCTCGAGCCACCCTTTCATCCCACAGACTCAATTGGTAGAAGACATAGATGATTCATCCCCTCCCTTCTACACATCCTTGAATATACATGTCAAAGTGTTGCACAACTGTCTAATGGATTTTGGGGCCTCCCATAATCTCATGCCCAAAATTATCATGGAAGAACTCAGGCTGGAAGTCACAAAGGCCTTTCACGACTTGTATTCTTTCGAATCAAGGAGGGTACAATGTCTTGGGGTTATCAAAGATCTGGTCATGACCTTGTTCCAGCTGCCAATGAAGAGCATGGCCATAGATATCATGGTGGCTGATGCCCCTCCCAAGTTCGGCATGCTATTGTCAATATCCCGGATAAGAAAACTTGGAGGAACGTTGCATATGGACCTCACCTATGCTACCATGCCTGTTTTTGGAGGGGAACATAGGATATTATACAGAGAAGCTCAGCTGGAATATATTGTCAATGATGAAGTGGACCCCACCAATCACCCCATATTTTCCCTGGACACTGATCTAGGATCTAGCTTGTTGCAGCTCACCCACACCCCTAAGACTCCTCTTCAAATAAAAAAGTATCTCGTTTCCTTTCATGAGTTACCTCCCCCAACTACTGTTGTGTGGAAAATGTTCTTTGATGGAGCTTCTTCTAGAGAAGGTGCTAGTGCTGGGGTAAATTTTTTTTCCCCTGCTCAGGAAACTATATCTCTATCATAAAAATTAGAGTTCAAAACTACCAATAATGTGGTAGAGTATGAATCTCTTGTTTTGGGATTGAGGGATGCAAAGGACATGGGAATCAAAGAAATCGTTGTCTTCGGGGATGCCGAGTTGGTCATAAGGCAAGTCAGAAATATTTATCAAGCTAAGCATCCAAGGTTGAGATATTATAGGAATGAAGTGTGGGATTTAATAGATAGTTTTTTTCTGGCTTTCAATATTTCATTCATTCCTAGAGAATACAATACTTTGGCCAATTCTTTGGCCATTTCAACGGGTAATTTCAAAGTTCCCCTGCCACCAAAGATGAAGTATGATATAGAAGTAAAGTACAGACCCTCTATACTAGACAATGTCAAGCATTGGAAGGTATTTGAGGATGATCTTGAGATAAGAAGATTCATGAAGACAGTGGATGAATTTTTTGCATTACAAATATACTAGGAACATGAACCTGAAAGTGGCTCCCATACTGATGTGCTTTTAAAGAAAATTGCTAATCATCACATTGTGCAATTACCAAGTAATCAAATTCCAAAGGGATTAGTCCCATTGGAGAGGATCTTTGAAAATATTGATGTGGAAGTAAAAGCTAAGAAGATGATTGATGAGACCAACATATTTGAATGCAACACTGGCACGGAGAAGCAGCCAAATTTTGTCAAATTGTCAAGCAGTTTGACAAAGTAACAGAGGACCAAGTATGTCAAGATTTTGAAGCAGTTTGTTGATATGTTCACCTGGACATATGAAGATCTTAGAACATATGACACATGCATCATTGAGCATAAGATCCCATTGAAAGAAGAGGCTAATCCATTCAGGCAGGAGTTAAGACAAATTAATCCTATGTTACTGCCTATCATGGAGAAAGAAGTAAAGAAGTTGTTGGATACTCAAATCATCGTCCCTTTGAGATATTCTGAATGGATGGACAATTTGGTCCTAGTGAGGAAGAAAACTGGAGAAATCAAACTCTGTGTCGATTTCATAAACCTAAACAGAAGCTCAAAGAAAGACAATTACCCCTTGGCAAAAATGGAACACATATTGCAAAGGGTAACTGGTGCATCAAGGATATCCACGACTGATGGATTTTCTGGCTACAATCAGATATCAGTACTGCCTGAGGACCAAGAAAACATAGCCTTCACCACTCCTTGGGGTACATTCATGAATGCCAAAATGACCTTTGGACTGATGAACGCAGGTGCAACCTTTCAGCGAGCCATGGATATTGTTTTCATTGGAGAAAAGGACAAGTTTGTGGTCATCTACCTGGATGACATTACAATTTTCTCTTGATCCAATAAAGAGCATTGTGAGCAATTGAAAAGAGCTTTCTTGAAATGCAAAAAGTTCAGCCTTTCCCTGAATACTAAGAAATATTTGTTTTCCATGAAGGAGGGGAAGTTTTTGGGCCATATAGTGTCAGCTGAAGGGGTTAGAATCGATCCCAGCCACGTGGAAGTAATCCAAGCATTATCACTTCCCAGATCCAAGAAATAAGTCCAGTACTTTCTAGGTAAAATTAATTTCTTAAGAAGATTTATTTGTAGTTTTGTTGAATTGGTGAAGCATATCACAACAATGCTTAGGAAGGGGAACAAAGTAAAATGGACTACTTAGTCCAGAGAGTCCTTCAACTAGATCAAGAAGGAACTGACTAAGACACTTGTGCTCATCAATCTGGATTATTCCAAGGATTTTTTGATCTTTTCGTCTGCCTCCTCGGACACAGTGGCAACTATTTTACTACAGAAGAACGTCGAACGACTGGAGAAACCTATCTCCTTTTTCAGTAGGGCATTGAGGGATGCCTAAATCAAATATGACAAAATGGAGAAGAAGGCCTACACTTTGGTTAAATCTCTCAAGGCCTTCAAAGTCTATGTCCTCCATTCAAAAATCATTGTGTATGTTCCTTCAGCTTCAGTGAAGGAAATTCTCATTCAGCCGGACATAGATGGAAGGAGGAGCCGATGGATTGCCAAAATCCTCAAATTTGACCTGGAGATAAAGCCCACCAATTTAGTCAAAGGTCAAGGTTTAGCCAGACTGCTGGTTGAACCTAATCGCAAAGACTTGGGGGTAAGATTCATCGGTGAAAACTCAGAAAATCCAAAGGCTGAACCTTATGATACACATGCTCAGAAGAGCCCCCCGTTATCAAAATGCCCTTGGTATGAGGATGCCATTTATTACTTGTAGGAGTTATGACCCCCTGATGGCATGCAGAGGAAAAAGGCAAGAGCTCTTAAACTCAAAGAAATTAAATATTGCCTTATTGAGCAGATTTTGTATTGGAAAGACCCCCTGGGGGTACTATTGAGATTCTTAGACCCACATGAAGCACAAAGGATTATTTCAGAATTTCACAATGGCTCGTGTGGTGGGCATCACTTTTGTAAAATGACGACTCATAATATTCTCAGGGCTGGTTATTTCTATCCTACTCTGTTCACTGATGTTTGCACAAAATTCAGAGCCTGTGCTAAATGTCAGAAATTCTCAGGAAAGCAGCAACTAAAATCCCTGCCATTAAAACCTGTGATTGCTTCAAGACCCTTCCAGTAGTGGGGCCTAGACTTCATTGGGGAGATTCATCCTGCATCCAACGGTCGACATAGATGGATCCTGATAGCCACAGATTATTTTACCAAGTGGATAGAAGCTATCCCCACCAGGAGTGCGTCCCACAGGGTAATCATTAGTTTCCTGGAGGATATCATAGAAAGGTTCAGTTGTCCGAGCTGAATTGTCACTGACAATGATGCATCTTTCAGAGTTGAACCCCTGGTCTAATTCTATGAGTAGTTCAGGATTTCTCTGATCCACTCTGCCCCCTACTATCTGCAAGGCAACGGACTAGCAGAGTCTTCTAACAAAGGCCTCATCAAAATCATCAAAAGACTATTAGAAGACAACCAGAAAGCATGGGATTCGAAACTCAAATTCGCTATGTCGGTTGATAGAGTGACAACAAAGAGGTCCCTAGGCATCTCCCCTTTCTAACTTGTATACGGGACCAAAGCAATTTTCCCTTCTCAGTTAGCTCTGCCTATGGAAAAGTTCTTCCAAGGTTGTCAGGAACAACCTAATGATATGATTAGGAGGATATATTAGCTGATAGAAGTGCAACATAATAGAGATAAGATGATAGACAGAGCACATGATCATCAATAGGAAATCAAGCAGACCTTCAACAGAAAGGTGAGAAAAGAAAGTTTCCATCTGGGAGATCTGGTGCTCAAATGGGATGCTCAGAAATAGGACAAAGGCAAGCATGGAAAATTTGATTCCCTTTGGAGTGGTCCCTTCAATATTTTTGAAGTATTTTCGAATAATACTTATAGGTTACATAGTCTGGATGATCTCGAGATTTTTTCTAGCCCTATGAATGGGCATTTCCTTAAAAATTTTATTGTTTGAAAGGTGCAGTTGGCGCCCCACCTTTGTAAATACCATGTATTTTTTTTATGTATTTTGTTTTATTTGAATAAAATACTCCACAACCCAACACTAAGGCACTGAAACTGCAAATCTTGGAGCCTCACAGGGAGGACTCTATCCCCCATGGAGCCTAATGTTAGCGCTTAAACTTGTCTTGTTCTCAAGGATTGTGGTCTTGGTCGAGACCTATGTTTTTGTTTTCCTTTTCCATCTTTTTATAGATTTGATCACAATTTTTCCCTCCTCGGTGTAGATTACCTTTGTCTATTTTCCTTGTTTTGACTATTTTCCCTGACAAGATGTGCCCGGAAGAAACCAGTCCCTAGCCTCTTTGTTCTCCTTGAAGCTGATGGTTCTTCCCTTTTCTCCATCACTAAAGATATACCTTTGCAAGACTAAGTCTAGTCGGCCAAACCTCCATTTTCACTTTTTGAAGCACCAAGAAAGATCGAGCAGTGACACAAATCAAGTGAGCGGGAAAAGATTAGTTTTCAATCGCAAGGATCTAATGATTGAGAAGATCAACAACCATTAGGTGATCGACAATCACAGATTCACATTGGGGTTAGCGTCATCCAAAGTCACGATTTCACGAGTTGAGAGAGTGAGGGAGCAGAGTCATTAGAACTAGCGAAACCCAGATTGTCAAAGTCCCGAAACCCGAGATTACAGGGAGTCGTCTGATCTCATGGGGTTAGGTGGCGACAGATTGAGCTTTTCGGGAATCGGTGTTTCGAAGTTCTCATCAATGCATACACCCACAGTATGAAAGCCCAAAATGTGAAATGAAAAAGTATCGAGAATAGGCCCACGGTCCTAGCCGGTGATCATATGGATGAGGGGCCTAGGAGGTGCCAACACAATGCAACCCTATCACGATTTTGGAAATCGAGATGCTCAAGGGAAAGGAGTTCATCCCTCCCATCGCCGATGCCCGAAATACACAAAGCATCTTTGGTTTTGGGGTAAGGTCACAACCCGCAGTCATATGTAAAGCAGGGCCAAAAGAAATATGAGTGACCATTCAGTCCACAGACGGTTGAGATTTGGCTAAAGGAGTGATCCTGGCCATCGATTCTACTGGAAATTTGAGCCGTTGGTTTGGGCAGGGTGATTCTGCGATACCAAGTATTAGGGATCCTAGACACAACATATAAGAATCCCTGAAAGGAAAAATGTCGAAGTGCCCTTGAAAATAGGTGCAGGATTATAGGACCTGGTTACATTGAGGATGAAGCTAGAGGAAATGAGGCTAACCTCCGAGCCTTGGAAGGCTGGCACATGGTCAACCCATGTGCATTCAATTTCGGCCACCCTCCATGGAAGAAGCAGTTAATGAAAGTTAAGCAGGTGGTTGAAACCTCAACTCAACCCATAAATGGAAGGCATGGGGAAAGGTCTAAAGCAGTCAGCTCGTAGTACCCCGACAGATAGTTCCCTTGCGAACTCCATGCCATCTGAAGAAGAGTCAGATAAGAAGTTGTGTGCAGATTCTGCAAGAAGATCATGCACACGTAAAGCCTTAAATGAAGTAGCTCAGTGACTCTCATGCACACGTAAAGCCTTAAATGAAGTAGCTCAGGGACTTTCCTGCTATCATGAGAGAAAATGGCTTTGAGTATATATGATCAATTTTGATATTTTTGTAATCATCAATGGTAGAGCTAAGCTCCGAATTGTAAATCTTTAATGAAGTTTTTGGTTCTTTGGTTATAGACTGATATTTGGGATTTCTTGTTTAATGGCAACCAACCTCTTCTTCTCCTTTTCCTCTGAATCTTAGAGCCCGGGCATGGATGATCCAATCGGGTATTGTAATGACTATATAATGTATGTTTGTTTATATTATCTTTGCATCATTTTAAGTTTCTTGAAGTTTATCGTATATGAGAGGATCTCATATTTGAGACTTTTCCATTTTTAAAGGCCACTGGAAGACCGGATGTCCAGAGAAGACTTTATTTCCTTTGTTTTCCCCTCCACTTACTCACTACTATGCAAAATTTATGGCTTAAATTAGATCAATACCTCACTTGTCTTAGCTATTCCAACCTAGTTTTTTGAGTTAAAACAATATTGTTTAGAGTTTAATTCCTTTCAATCACCTTTTATAAACAAATTGTGACATTTAAATTGATGGGTATCAAGCTTTTCCTCATCACAATCTGAGGTCAACTTCCGGTGCTAACATGTTCTACACAAAGCAATATGTAGAGTAACTCCCAATGTAACAGTAAAAGAAAGACATGTGGGTGGATCGACTTATCGAGTTCCCATTGAGATAATATCTACACAAGTAAAATTTTATGGTCCAAATGCTTAAAATATCATAACATAATAGAAATACACACCATGTACATAATGTCATCGTGGAGAAAAACTCCAAGATAGATAAATTACATAATAACTCCTTAAATAATAGGAGAACCTCCTCCAAATAACCAAATACATTCGTACATCACAATTCACATCTCTACAATAATGAATATATAATCTCTATATATACCTATTCACACTTGTTGTAAGGTACCATATTTAATATATTATGTAGAAATTGGAATATTTAGCAATTATCAAGGGAACAACAATATATTGAGAGAGAAATACAATAAATAATACATTTATTCAAGAAATCAATGTTCACTTGCCTCTTTGAGAGGGAAACCTCCAATAGAGCACAATTCTATTACAATAATTTCTCAAGACAACTTTCTCATACCTCCTCTTATTTATACTAATTCTATATTCTAAAGAACATTCTAGAGGAAGATCCTTCTATAAGCAAAAGCTTCTATTAGGTCTTTTTACATTGATTTATTCACATTTATTTAATATTCCTTATTAACTAATGTCGGCCTTTATTACATGGAAAATACATATCATTCTAACTAATAACCAAGAGGGGTTAGGATAAGATCCTAACACTTGTACATGAGGCCCCTTTACTATTAGGCCAATCTTATTACATATATATTTACACATTAAATGTACATTTAGCCACATATATAGCCCCCTTGGGGTCATATCATACACATTTAACCCCATATATTCCTCCATTGGGTCATAACAAAAAAGTACTTTCCATTCGTTGGTTATTAGGGGGAATTTTGAAAACATCTGGGTCGAAATATGAATTTCAAATCGAGTCACAAATTAATGGATGCTTCCAAAGGGAATGGAAATTGTATACAGAAAAAGGAAGAGACTCATAGAATGGAAGAAGCCAATAGAGAGTTTGCACATTTATGTTAATTCATAAACATGATCGATATCTACTTATCTATATATTGGATTTACATATCCTAATAAATTAGAAATTGATTCCCATTCAGATCAGGATTGATCAATATGTTTATTAGAAAATAAATAAAAAGAAGAACATAAATCATAGATAGATCAACTAAGCCCTCTTGGGAAATATTCCTTAAGAAATAAGGAGATAGAGTATGAAGGAATATTTGATCCTAATCATGAGGATTATGTAAATCTTCTATTTCAAAAATTGGAAATTAGAAACTATTTCTACTCTTTCGGAGATTAAATTAAATTACTAATTTATGTTATGACATGGAAAAAGTGAAAACTTTATTTTAAATTATACCCTAATATCATTTGAAAGAGTTTCATTTGTTTTTCTTCCATTCTAGTCTATTGTCTTTCTTGGCTACAGGCCTATCCAGGGGAAATATTGAGCTTCAAGAAATAGTAAATGGTCTCATAGATACACAAATGCATAACTCTCCAAGAATTTGGATTACACTTATCCATGATTGTTGGAATTGGATCTAAACTTTTTCTAGTCCCTTTTCATCAATGGACCCTGAGTGTGATTCGATTTACAAATTATTACCTCTATAATAAAATAGAGTGAATAGATATCTCTATTTATTTTTATAATTTTTTCTATCTCTAAAAACTCTATGGACATGTGGAAAAGATAAAGAAAATAATTGTTACCCCTATGCCCACTCGGACCAAGACATCACTTTTACCAAAAAGAAGTTTGTTTTTCAAATATTTTTTCAAAATAACAATTAAGGTAAAGCAAGGTCAGAAACAACTAATATCTTTAAATGAAAAAAAATATTTTGCAAGAGGGACTGTTAATACCTTGTATTGATTAAATATATTTTTCCTTGTGTGTTTGTGTGTGAGGAAGGTAATAAAAAAGGAATCATAATATTATGTTATTCCTTCTTTATCACTTAGGAACCATGCAAGGTTCAAGTCCCATGCATGGTTCTGAATGAGAGAAAGGAATGAGGGATCCACTTTTCGACAACTCTACCATTCCAGTCATTTATTTTCTTTCATTCTGAAAATAGCTGCTCTAGCAACTCAAATCAAATTTTGATGTTCATTCCTATATTCATTGAATAAATTCATGGAAATGGATATATATGCACATAGAGATCTATATATTGAAATATGGATATATGACGGTTTTGTTCTATTCAGAAATATATATCATAGGATTGAACATGTTATTGACATATTTTTATTTGGTACCATATTCAATTATTTAGGTTTCTATTGAATATAAAAGGAAAATATGTTCATTTGTCTTCTTTACGTATATGCAATCTCCTCCAGATAATGAAAATTAAAATTAAAAAAAAATGGATGATATATGATGAACCTATATGACTGATTGATATCAATACTAGAATACACTATCTCTAACATAGATTTTCTCTCTCTCTCTCTCTCTCTCTCTCTCTCTCTCTCTCTCTCTACACACTCACTAACACACACACACACACACACACACACACACACACACACACATTCACGGAATAGGATTCACTCATTTTTAGGATGCATTGATGGTGAAATGGTAGACAAGGAAGACTCAAAATCCCAATCTTAAGAGTGTGGAGGTTCAATTCCTCTTCAAGGCATAATATTGATCATTCTTATTGAATGAGAAATTCAATGGTAAATATTGTACGAGATTATCTTAATAGATTGAGATAGGTCCCCTTCATATCTATTGATATGAGCTATTCTGATGATTGCCCACCTTCCCTTGTCCCCTGCCTTGTTTGGCATATACATTGACAAGTTAGAAGAGTGTTTGGAAGAAGCAGGTTGTGTCGGCCGAACTCTCACTGATATAGTCATCAATATTATTCTTTATGTTGATGATATCATTCTTATCGTGAGGATTCCCCGTGATCTTGGAGAGAAACTAAGAATCATCATGGATTTTTTCTCCAATATGGGTGTTAATACTAAAAAAACAAAAGTCATGACCATTAAATCTAGTAATATAACATATGATACTTTTTTATATGACAACAACAACTTGGAGGAAGTGACTTCATACAAATATCTTGGAATCGATATTCACCACAAGCTCAACTGGAATTATGGCATTGAGAAAAGGATAAATGGAGTATGGAAATCTTATTATGGGTTTGAAAAAATTGTAAATCAATCGTTCTTTGGATATGGGATAAGAAAAAACTCTTCTTTGAGACTCTTGTTACTCATGTTATTGTATATGGATGCAAATTTTGGGGATGCAATATCTCTAGAGAATCATGGAGAAAGATAGAGCAAATCCAAAAGAATTTTATTATAATCTCAAAATTAAATGAAATGTTCCCTATATTATCCTCCTATTAGATGCAAGCTTTTCCCCCATTGAGAGCATGACTATAACTATATACCTAATGTATAAGAACAAGTTAAAAAAAAGGAAGAAAAGAGGATTCCTAAACAAAATTCAAACTCGGACCATAACCACCTTCGACTCAAGAAGGGATGGCATAAAGATGCCCAGTCTTGGATAAGCCATTGGGGAAACATGGAAGAGACCATTTTTCATAATAAGGATACTATTAAAAATGTTATTAAATAAAAATTTAAGGAGAAAAGGCGGTGTGATAAAGAGTTAGAGGAAAAAAGAAAATTAAGGTATCATAAAGAGGTAATCAACCCTAATCTAGAAGATCAAAATTATCTCTCTCTTTTGACAAGTGTAAAGAAAAAAAAATTTGCTAAAATAAGAAGAAATTCTCATGAGCTTCATAGTGAAACTAGGCATTGATCAATTCCTAAAACACCATGGGATGAAAGTGTCACCTTTGTGACACTAAGAGGGTTGAACATGAAAATCACTTTATCTTAGATTGTCCATCTTATACCTAGATTAGATCTCAATTTCAAAATATTTGTCACACTACAAACCTTCCTAACCTTTTAACTCAACAAAACTATTGTGACCTTGGAAAGCTTCTCTCGATGCTTTTCAAGCACATAAATAAAGTCCTAAAGAATTGCAAGTAATCCCTTACCTTCTTAAGGTCTAATATACCAATTTGGTCTAAGTGAATGTTAATCATCATCATCATCATCATCATCATCATCATCGTCGTCATCGTCATCACACACACACACACACACACACACACACACACACACACATCATGTTTATGAATTTGTGAGTAACTTAATAATATTATTAATAATAATCTATTTTCAAGGTTACAGACAATCCAAACACCAAATTGGTGTATGAGACCCCTTGTTTGTTGGAAAAGGAACCCCCTCCATGCATCGATTTGGCTGCTAAAGTCTATGGAGGTATGCATACCCTACTCCCCTCTAGATTTGAATGTATGACCTCCAAGGAGGAAACACATGTTCTTAACAATTAGGCCCACTCATTTTCTTAATCTTTATAAATAATTAGTTCTTCAATGATCAAATTATTAATGAGAAACTTATTAAGACAATGTTGATTACATTTTTCATTTCCAGTTATTACATCGTACAATACTTTAATGACACAACTATGTGTATCTACTTGTAATCAATTTTATATTAATTTAACAATTGAACACATTTAACTTAACCCAATTAACTTATGCATTGTTATCATTTAACTTAACAAATTATTATCATTTAACTTAACCCAATAAACTTGTGGATTATTATCTGCCCATCCTTAATTGCATATGTTAGATACATTTTAATGAAAAATATTTTTAATTTCAAATTTAAATAATAATCAATTAATTGATTAAAAAATAATGTATATGTAAATTATTGTGGATTTATTTCAATTATATATTTATAAATGTTTAGAAATTAAATTCTTTGAATCACAAATTTTATATTTTGAAATTTTAAAAATGATTGACCTTAAAGGATTTGACGTTTATCATCTTTTAATAAATCATAGTTAACAACAATTTATCTTAATATATATTAAACAAAATTTAATGATTGTACCACATTATTTGATTATAGAAAGTGTATAAATCAGACATCAAACGACTTCAAGGGTTACTTCAATCAGCTAGGACCATCTTCCAAAAAAAATAATGTCAATAAGGAGGTCATAAGGTCAAGTCCCATGGTGTTATTAGCTAGAACATTGGTGATTGTGTCATTGGTAGCATATGTATTGATTAAGCCTTTGAGATGACCAAATTTGACTTTGTTCCTTGGAAAAAAATTAGACATCAAACTATATCTATATCCAACATAAAAAGGAAAATATGTTAAAACTATATAAGACAAGCAATATATAAAATAATGAATAAGATAGATGTTGTTACAGTGTTATTTGACAATGTACTTATAACATTGACTAGTCACAATGGCTGATAGGTCATGTCCCTTGACTACACAATGTATTTTAGTTAGGATGTGACACTTTGTTTAGCGTCATTATTATTATTATTATTAATTATTTATGTATATTTATATATTTATGTTCATTGCATTTTCTATCCCTTCGATATGCTTTGTCCTCAAAGTAGTTTATGCAAAATATTTATGTCGTTGTTCTGGGTTTTAATATATTCTCATGATTCTCCATTATTGAAGTTGTAATGGTTGAGAATACAAGATTATATGAGTTATAGAGTGTTGAGCATAATTGTGTTTTTGTGAAATGGTCAAACCACCCTAATTCAATTTTCTGCAAAACTATGTGGTGATGACTAAAATGATGTGGGAAATTATAAGATTCCACACTTGATCTTCTCTTCCATATAATAGGAGCTTCACTTAGTTTTTCATATTGATTTTCTATTAGTTTGTTAAGTAATGCAATGATTTTTCTAGTTTGGATGACGATAAATCATCCTTGTATATCATGTCTTATTTTGGGAATCTTTTTCTTTTGATACTTCTAATAGTTTATTGGTTAATAAGATTTTGGTTGGATCCTGTATTGGTTCTCTTTTCTAAGGTTTGGATTTTTACATTTAATGACTAATCTATCTCAATGGAATTGATCATTGTTTTTTTATCGACTAATGATTCTTTGTTGGTCACTTTCTCCCAAGTTTCATGTCCAAACTTATTTTCACTTTTTAACTTCTTAATCTATGCAATCAAGTTTTGACTATGATTATTAAGGAAATAAGTTTATTCACTTTTATCAATTATAAACCTTTCAACTTCTTTCTACATCTTTTGTATTGACTTCTGATTATCCTAAAAGACCAACTATGAGATATATGTAAGATCTTCTAATGAGGATGTTCTTGAATTTGATTTCATTGTAACATCTTGCAATGAAATTTTCTTCTTATTATAGTATAACATTATATTTGTTTTCCATGTTTAAGATGAAGGTACCCAACGATTCCAACTAGATTGAATTGAGAATTATGTCAATTTATTTTTTTACATAGTTCTAATATTGAATTGGGATATGCATTTTTATTCATCAATTGTTACTTTCAAATCCTTAATTTCATATTGTTTATTACAAATTATATTTGGCTCCAGAATTAATAATTAATTTCCCAAATAAATATTAATGTAATTTTCCATATATTACAAAAAAAAATAAAAAAAATGACAATGTAAATATCTTTGTCTTAAATACTCCCTCTGCATATTAATAATATAAGGTTGAGAGATATTTATAAAAAAACCTTCCTTATTTTTAATAAATTCCACTTTTAAGATTTTCTTTAGATCCGTGGAACACTTAAATAATTAGAAACTTTAAATATTCATTAATAGCACCCCTAATATATCTTTTTTGGAGTTTGGACATATAATATTTAAAAAATATTGGTTAAACCTTTAATGGAATATTAAACAATTCATTTTAACAATCTATATTCTTTTTCAATTTTAAAATGTACTTTTAAGATTATAATTCCTTTGGACTTTTGATAGAGTTTTTGTATGGTCACAAATTTTGCCACTTTAGTGGCAGTTAATGGAAACAATTCATGAATGCCCAGGAATTTCTATGAATTAGTTTGAGTCCCATTAAACTGTGATTTATACTGGCATTGTTTTGACTGTTTATCATTGGACTTCATTGGATAGCTCATGACCCTTCCACGGTTATACTGGGAGCCATTTTGTTCTAGTTTTTAGGCAGCTTATTGAAAAAAACAACACTAGTTGTTAATTAGAGGAAACCTTTAAGAACCTTCTATAGCTACCATGGGTATCAATGACTGGATTTATATGAATACCCTCCATTTATCCTTTTTCCCACAAAGTTATTCTTTAAGAATTTTTGAATGGTAGGTGACTAGCATAACGTGGAAGGCATTCCCTCGATATTTTTGGGATATGTTTTGAGGTCTATAGATAGAAACTATGGTGCTCCATGTTGCTAGATTGAATCAATTTTGGAGGGAAGCCTCTTCCTCTTACAATTTCAATGTGACCTTTTCTACCACTATTTTGATTAAAATTCTACTAATTTTTATCTAATTCTCTCTTTCTCTATGGATGGTAAAATGTAAGACTTCCTACCCATTCTTTGAGAGAGATTTTAACTAGTTTTAACTTTTTTTCCCATATATACACTGGGGTACCTAGAATCCAACTTTGCCAAGCTGAAATCAAACAATCTATAGCTTCTTGCTAGTTGATCCAAAGTCAGTTGAATCTAAAGGGAAATGGTCCATAATATAGAGGGAACTAAAAATATAAGTAGATTGGCATATGATTTGAGAATAACAATATGGCCTAGGAGTGATCTCTTCTATTTGAATAACTAACCTAATTGAATATGTATGAACCTGAAGAATATCCAATTTTGAGTATGGAAGGAAAATTACAAACTCACCCATTCAATATTCCATAGGGTACATAATCCCTTGGATGCTCCTCTTGAATCTTTAACTATCCCTTTACTTTTCCTCCGTTGTTTCTTTCTTGTTTTATTTTCTTCAATTAAGATCATTTTAGTCTCTTGGAGAAAGAGAATTGTAGGCTTATCAAATTTAATTATTTCCTTAATTGCGGTTGCCTTACAACTATTTCCTAGACCTCTACAAATCCACGAGACTAAGATAATTATTCAATCTGATGTTTAACACTCCCTCCCCTATGAGGTGAATTATTTCTAGGAGTTTTTGTAAGTTTTTTAGTTGTCGCTATGCATTTTTTTGTTTTCCATTATGAACACATCATAATTTTTTTATTTGCTTGTTCTTCTATGAAAGTCTTATGTGAATTCCTTACTAATCTATGTGGATTTTTTTTCTAATGAATCCTCTTCATCTATCTCTTCCATAATGGGATCTACGTTTTCATGACCTCTATCTTTGGATTCAAACAAGGCAATTTGAACATCTGCATAGTTTCCTACTTCTTCTACACCCATTTGATATTCTATTTCCACCATGTCTCAAGAGAAATCTTCACGGTTTTGAATCCCCTGTGTTCAGGTTTTCCACTTCCCCCTATGAAGGGATTCTTGATTCTTCTCATTCTTAATGGTTCTCTTTTGGAATTTGGACTAAAGGAAACTCTCCAATAAATTTTCTTAAATGATTATGAGCACTAATATCTTTAGGTTTAAGGGATGGATTCAAATATTATTTTTCTCTTTTTATTTATTATCGTCATAGTCACACCCACTTAGGGAATCATTGCAATAAATGAAAAGTTTATACCTTGGATGGTGGGAGTATACCCATTTGCAATCAAGAAAAGGCCCCAATAGATGATTTCTTGGCAATAAAATAACAACCAATTGCATTATTTTTAACTTCTTATATAATCGAAGAGAAAATAGATGGCTACACATGTGAAAGGTTGCAATCTCTTCACCTGAACGGAGATCATGCACAGACACATGTTTCTTAACCCTGGATGGAAATAGAAAGAAATGTCCTTCAATGGGAGGGAAACTCCAATACCATATAAGAATAAGATCTATCTGAATAAAGGGTAGATTCTCAACATTACCGATGCTTTTTGGATGTGATAGGCCTCCTCACATTTTGAACTTATAATGTGCCCCAAATTATTCGAACACATCTATAATCTAGATATTACATTACTTTGGTTTCTATCATGTTCTTTGGTTCAATAAGAGTGCTTTTATAGTATTAATTCTCAATTTTTTAGTTTACTCATTTGTTACTTGGTTATTTCGAGAACCGTCCACTAGTTTTAGTTTGCAAATGCTTAAATAGTATCATAGAATCATCCCATATTTTATAGTTGTTTGAAATCCACATATTTTATAGTTGTTTGAAATCTACATATAGGATTAATCTTATGTTTTGTTAAATATATATATATTTTATAGTTGTTAGAAATCTACATATAGGATCAAGCTTACTTTTTGTTAAAAAAATTGAAAACAATATAGACATTTTATTTAAATAAGGAAAAAGAACATTGTTGTAGGTTATTTGACACATCGATGTACCAAAAAATCTCAACCAACATGTTATAGTAAAAACACAAAATGAAAGGGTACAAATATGTGAATGAAAGGTTACAATCCAAAGCGAACTTAATTACTTTCATTAATATGAAAATAATACAATCCAAAGAAAGAAATGACGCAAACCTTTTTGAAAGATCCCTCATGAACTAATTGTTGGTTGTGGAGAAAGCAACAATCAAACAATCTAGCACTATAAGTTTCATAAGATATAAGTAGGTTGGCATTTAAACTAATGTGGAGATATGAAAACCATTCAACTCTACATTCTAATGGAGGAAAGAAAATCTAAAGCTTTGTATTAATGAAAGTGAGGAAGAAGATTACAAAAGATGTGATGTGTAGATGAACTTTAGAGATCTCTTGCAATAGGGTTATGTCCCATTTAAGGATTTTTCTATGCACTTGGAGGTAGTTGGAAGAAAATCCCTCCTTAGTGAATAAATAAATGATTAATGCTAACATTGGTGATACATAATGAACAAATTTTAGAAAATGAACCAATCCCATAATACACTTGTGCAACATAAACTTGCATTCATTAACTCATGTAACACATGACAGATCCATGTGTGACATTCTCCCCATTTACCCCATCATAATTGTTAGAAAAATACAATATTAATCTTTTCCTAGCCTGAAGTTTTCATGGAAACAATTGGACTACATAATTTGTTGCAAGTCTAATGTTGTACAAGAAGACTATGCAATTATCGAATGATTACATGCACCATGTGCAACATATGAAATTGATGTGTCACATAGTCATGAATTTTATCAATCGCATGGTTTGATGTTGATTCTCCATAGATAAATAAGGTATTTCTCATGTTTTAATGCTTCATTGACCTATTAGCATTGGTATATGCTCAATAGGTGATATTTTCAAAGAAAATCCCTTTCATTTGCACAAGAAGAAAAAAATAGTCTAATAACAAATTTAGTCTAATGTGTGAACTTAGGAGAAAGAATGTATAATCAAAATACATAAAAGTGTCTTCTCTGGAACTAAGAGAGAGCCTCATTGAGGGATGTTTTGGAAATGTTTACCATGTAAACAGGTGAACCCCCCTTGGATCAAGACTCCTTTGATCCAAGACAAAAGGTAACAAATGGTTCCCTACTTTCCCCTTAAATATATTTTATATGCCCACAAATGGAGTGAGAAGAGAAGATGAGAGAATGGGATAGATGATGTACCTCCTTTAAGTCGGTTTTCCTCACTGCTCCAACACTTGATCTTGGCATCCAAGATCCCAGTGCAAGAAAAATATTGCAAGAGACAAAACAACACTTCCTTCTTCCACAATATACGGTTAGGTAAAATAGATCTATCTATATTGAACTAAGAAATTATAGACATGCATATGATAAGTAACATAAGTATGAGGGGAATAGGCCAAGTTATATTATATGAAAAACAACGAAGAACTTACAAATTTGATGTTAATGTTTTGATAACGCCTCCAAGCTCTCCTTTCCAACCCTTTGAATGTCACAAGACCAGAGGTATGATACTATAAAATTCTTCCTCCCTTTCACCCAAGAATGGCCTTCATTATATAGGACTTGAGGCATAAAAACCATAGGATAATTTGAGGAGAGGATAATTTGAGGAGAGGATATGATCAAATGAGGATTTGGTTGAACAAGAAAGATTGACCTTGCCTTGAATAGAGGGTAGCTCAAACCAACCCCTAACCAACTGAAACCTCCTAGAAACAGCCCCTCAAAATGAGGTATGATGTTTGTAATTACTTCATCGCTCCCTTTGAAATGAGCACAGGGCGATAGTATCTCTCCCCTAGAATTGAGAAAGGATTGATGACAAGGGCTCATCCTTCTCTGAATATGGGAAAGGGAGTGATGATACTCAAAAAATTCCAAAACCTCAAGGTGAAATATAGTATTTAAACCTTCAGATGATAAATTTCTCCCCCAACTTGTCTAGGAATCATGAAAAATATTCCCACATGGTGATGAAATTGTGACACTTAAGGTGATGAATTTGTGACACTTAAGTGCGACAAATAGGTGTGTAACAGATGCCGCCTAAAGTGTAAGGTCAGAAGAAAAATTGATGGCCAAAACACTTTACACAAATATATATGCAATGGTTCTATAATAGGAGAGTCGAGCGAAAGATAAAAACAAACATCAAACATTTTATATGTATCATCCCCAAGGTAGGCATACCCATACTCGGAATAAATTAACCCAAAGCATGGTCTTCAACCAATACACTGTGGTTCTATGAAATCATTGACTAAGGATATGGACACAAAAAATAAAATGTGGATCCATACCTCCATGACGCGATCAAGTCATAGCCACAAAAGAATACATAGTGGAGCTACGATATGACAAAAGCATAGCCACGAACCAATACAAAGTCGATCTATGTGAAAAAATATATATCAGTGAGGTTTTCGGCATGATGGCCATACTGAAATATTCTAAGTATTTAAATAATCTCCATCTCAACCTAGGTGAGGTACGTAATAGAGGTGGGTTCCTAAGGGGTTCCCAGGGCTTTCGTCCCGATCCTGAAATGGTACGATTCTATCCACGTGAATAGATGTGTTGATGTCGAACATGGTAGAAACCACTTGATTATCGGTTATTGATGTATATTGTTAACACATGTCACAAAAATCACCAATGATGAAAATGACTCCCAAGGTACCCTAGTACATTCCAACGAATGTGAATAAATGAACTGAAGTCAAACATTAGTCGAATCATTCAATTAGAGGCCAATTATGTAAACCTACTGTTGAAAGTTAGGAGACATTCCATTGGGGCATGCAGGTTCCAAGGTACTAATTGGTTTCTAAGTCTAATTCATGGATAATATGTTGAAGTCGACAGGAATAGACTCATTGAAGGAGGGCCATGGTGTGTCCCACATCATCGACACAAAAATGACATAGGTAAGTGATGTAAGATAATAGATCAAATGAACACAAACTAACACGAGGATGAAGGTTGGTAATACTACAAAGTGGTTGATTTGGGTTGAAACTTACCTTGAACATTGTGAGGCATGAAAAATGACTTTGTAGCATTGAATCAATGAGATATAGACCAAAACATAGTGAGAAGATAATTGGGGCACTCTTCAGGTGGGACAAAGGAGTATAATGACTCATAGAATTGGTATTGCTCGGAGAAAAGAAAATTACCCAATTGTAATACAAGACAAAAACAGGTGCCATGTTCAAGGGTGACAACAAACAACTTCAATAATTATTTCCAAAAACCTTACCCACTTCCCTCAAATTTTCCGCCACCATAAACGACGAGTACTTTTTTTTTTTTAATGAGCTTGAGGAGGATAACAGATGCTCGATATAGCTCATCTTTGATGAGTCCCTCATCACATGTTTAATGAACCTGAAGAAGGAGAGGTTTGGTCCCATATGGGTTCTTCAATGTATAATTTTACGATCCCATAGAATATAAACTCGGTGGTATTTTCACATTTAGAGAGTCTGAAAATAACTTAAATAAGACTCTAGGGTGTTATTTTTCATAAATGTAGTCCCATGAGCCCAAAAAGGTATAAAACAATACAAGGGAGAAATCGTCTAGCCAAGGATGACTAGAGTATTCTTTTTTTGTAATTAGTCCATCCGATCCAAAAAAGGGTTAAACATACACTGAATAGATGCCCTTTCAAATCCTTTTAATCAATGTGAAAGGAAACAAGATCGCTCCACATTCTTTTCATGTTTAGAGAGTCTGGAAAGATCTTAAAGGAGACTCCAAAGAGTTTATTTTTAGTATATCTTTTAAGAGCCCGAAAAAGTGATAAAAGTATACTCGGTAACCTATTCTCATGTATTAATGAGCATGATAAAGAACAAATACTAAGCTTGTCTAAAGAGAATGAGTGGCATGCAACTATGTTCCAATGGTTGGAACAACTCCTAAGGAATAATTGCGATAGGGTGTAGCAAGCAGGTATGGAAAGTGAGGACCACTCACAACAACGTCTCTCTCTAGAGGGTTACTGCAAAATGGGAGTAGTGTGAAGTGAAAAACTAGCATCAAGGATAATTGCAATGGCCATAAGCAAGTGATATGACAAATAGTAGTGAAGTAGTACCAAGCACAACCATTAAGCAGACAATAAGATGTCTTCTTCATTTTTTAATGATCTTGAAACGGAGAATGAACTATGCTCTAAGTTTCTGCTTCATTTTTTAATGAGCTTGAAATAGAGAACAAAATTGTGCTCGGGGTTGGCTTCAATTTTTAACTAGCTTGAAACCAAAAATTGACTATGCTCGAAATGATACCCATTGATGAGTTTCTTCCCAACGTGATGTCCATAGGTTGGTACTTTGAGTGATAGCCATTGGTAGGTTTTTTCCCAACATGATTTTCATAGGTTGGTACTTTTCCCCCATCATGATTGGCATTTCTAGCAACTTAATTCCAACATTATGTCCATAGGTTGTAGACATGCTCCCCAAGATTTGTTTAATCTTTCGACTCTTCTTCTACACATGATTAGAATCCCGGATACTAATAATAATAGGTTTACTAGAGAGGGAGGAAGAAAGAGGATCAACTGACACAAGAGGAGGAAATGAAGGTTTAGGTACTAGATCTAGTGAAAGACTCTACTCAATTGTAGAGGGGTTTGTTTCATTTTTTAACGAGCTTGACATAGAAAATGAACTATGCTCATGGTTATATGTTTCATTTGTTAATGAGCTTGACATAGAAAGTGAACTATGCTCATGTGTCTTGACCATGGCTTCCACAAGCTCTTCATAGGATGGAACAACAATGATATAGAAAGAATCTATGTCAAAATACTCAATAGGGGTAATGGGGGAAAGATCATGATCCAAATCGCCCATTGAAGATTTCACCATTTCAACTACCGATATGAGTCTAAAGAATTTGAGCATACAGTGAGAGGCTCCTTATCATTAGCAGTTGAAGGCATGAGACATGATTCCACATACTTAACCTATGGAGGGATGGATATCACTTTCATATAAGGAGAATTTAAGGAATTCAGATGGTCAGCAGTCATATTAGGACTACTGAACGAAATTTGGTCAATGGTTACAATGTTTCCACTATGAGGGAAATGCATCACTCCAAAGAGTGTGTACATGAAAATTTGTATAGCAGACATAGTCCCACCGAAGGAGTAAATTAAAGTCTAAGGGACCTTGGACTACCATAAAATCTATACAGGCATTTTTCTCTCCTAAGGTGATGGGAAGTTGATGAAGGATCCCTAAAGGTTCACTAGATCTTCTATTAAAAGACAACAGATGATGGGTAACCGAAACAAGCTGAGGGGAAACCATAACTTTCCAAGTGGTTGAGGATAGAATGCTAACAAAAGTTCCTTTGTCAACAATAGTGTGATGTATGATCGTATTGCAAACCTGCACAGTGATTTGGAAAGGCATGGAGGAAGGAAGGCGAGGATCCCCAGGCATATTCCAATCAAGGTAAATGACCTCAATACTTGTAGGGGGTTCTGCTAAAACAGGTGAAATTCCCCCTTGTCCAAAGGAATATGAAGTGACAAGAAAAACCTAAGTGGTATCCACTTCACTCTCCAAGGAAAGAGTGGTATTGACTGGGGATTGAATCGGACCGACCACTTCATCAACCAATAGTTGGCTGGAAGTGGAATCATGGAAATCAACTGGAGGTTATTTCTAAGAAACAACAATGTCTTCCAACAATTGTGAAGCTTCATCCATATGAGGACAGAGGTAAGTGAGGTGAATTTCCCCGCATAATTGACAAGGAATCATAACTTTACCATTTTTTACCCCAACCTTATGATCATTGTTGATGGGTTGTCACTAGTATGACTTGTAGTAGTTGGACACATATATTGTTGAGAACCCATGGACCACACTTCTAATACCTTTGGAATACTAGGGAAATGTTTAAGAAGGTGGTCACCCTTGCAAATACTGCAAGGGAATTTGGGATTGTGACCTATGTTGCTAGTATTTTCAACATTATAAACACTCATGACAGTGATTGGTTGATTAACCCCTTGCTTATTTTTCATTTTCTTGTTCTTCCTTTTCTTCTTCCTCTTAGCCTCCTGGTTACTAGCATAAAGGCTTTCACCAAGTGAGGAATAAGAAAGGGAAGAACATCAATGGGTGAAGAAGGAAAAGGGTGAACGGGAGGTTGATCTTATTTAGGTGGAGAGCTTACTTGGGAAACAATAGGGGCATTCAAGACCACATGAGTGGAAAACAATCAAAATGGTAATCCCATAGTAAAATCAGGAAGATTCAATGTAGCAATGTAGGGAGGACCAACATTTCCAAAACAAGGAAAAGCATAAGGTTCCCCATGAAAATGGGTCCCTTGGTTCGTATCCTCAGGAACCATTTTCATGGACGTGGATTCAACCTAGGGTTTGCTAAATATCAAAGAGCACACACTACCAAAGTACCTACAAGATAAGAGCAAGAAAACAACTCCCTTATGATGGGGAGAAAGGAAGTAAGGATCTTATGGAGATGGGATATGAGGTCATCAATGAATAAATGAGCAACAATTATGATAACCTTCATGCAATAATCCCCCGATGTGAAAGTAAGAGCCCGCAAGGAAATACCCTCATGGATCATTGAAGTGGAGATTGAATGTTTGTCGAAGGTACCACAAGGAACCTTCCTTGCAGAAGGAATCCCCCTCGCAGCCACCTATGTGGAATCCTAGGAGAGGTTACTATGTTTACCAATTCATGGTTGGGGGGTACAATCGACAATCAAGACAAGAAAATGGGCATGGGAATGTTGGACACAAATCTGTGACTCAAAACTAAGAAGAAGTGGTGTCACCCGAAGGATATACCACTCTTCAAATCCCCCAACTTGTAATAGTCTCACTAGGAGAACAAAAGAGGGGAAATATCATTTGATCACTTCGCTTGACCTCATGTTTGACTCCTGTGTGAGAGGATATTTCCCAACTAACATTAATTTCTACTACTATATTTTAAACTCTCTCGTATTCTATAGTCTCGTTCATGTGTCCATGAAGAGTTAACTCTCCACCATACTATCAAGGCCCTAAAATCCTATACTTGTTGGTTTTCTATCAAAGAGAAAAAAAAAATTCTAATTTATTTTATATTATGTGCCTCGTTCCTTTTAATGGTTTTTTTTACTCAATGGGGTAAGCGGAAGTGGACTAGATGGTGTTATGACTTGACTCTAAACCATGCACAAAAATGAAATGAAAAGATTATGTTTTCGATGAATTCTAGCTATGGTAAAGAGGAGAGTATTTTTCTTTCCAGATGCATATTACCAATGAAATTTAATTCTTGTAAATGTGGATGAACCTACACAGATAATATCTAGATAGAAAAAATACATACACGGTTTGTAGAGAAATGAGAAAAGAGAGAAACAAGAGAGGAAGGATGGAAGAATTCTATTCACTGTATTCCACACTCAAAGAGTGAATAATTTACAATAAATATAGGCTACATGAGTAACTAATATGCCATAGTAGTGATCTAGAGAGATCTAGAAACTCGCTGACAGACATTGGAATGAACTGCCACTTAGTCCTAGTCAATTGATCCATTCAATCATGATTTAATGGAGACACATGTGTGGAAGTGAGAGATACACATGAAACCGTTGGTGATAAAACCAAGGTTTCCATGCATGAGTGACTTCCACTAGTCTAACTAAGTGTAACTAACTTTGAATTGAAGAGGAACGCCCTATTTTGTAGGGGAATATTCTTTAGAGAGAATATTTTCATCTAAGGAATCGTTCTCAACATTGGGCTATAAAACCTAGGAAAATAATTATAGGTGAGTGTGTAATATATCCAACACCCCCCTTGAACACTACTATGGTGTACATGATGAATGGGTCCAGGCAACCAAGGCCATTTTAGGTACCCATTGTACAATGCATATAAGAATGAGACACTGAACAAAAAATAAACAAAAAAAAAATGAGGAAAGAGGGAAAACCTCATGGGAAACCCCCCCCTCAAATTACAATGCATTAAAAAAAATGAGAAGAAACAAAAAGCAGTTGCTAAGCAACCATGTCCTTCACTCCAAGAAGACCTCACAACTGTGCAAGTTTGTGCTCATTGAATATTTTGTTGAAGATATATATGTATGTACGGATCTGATGAAGTAGATGCACCATTGAGATGTCCACACATATCCACTTTCTCTTATTGTAATGAAGAAGATCCAAATAAATTTTGGATGAAACTTTGAAAACCATGCGGTCTTTTTCGAAAAAACACTGAAATTTTGTTGATTTTAAGATGATCATAACTTCACTTCCCGAACTCCGTTTCGGACAATTTGTTTTTTGAAATTGAATATTTTTTCGAGAGGAATTCAAATATCCATTTTTTTTCTACAAATTATTCTAAAAAAAAATATTATAATTGAATATGATGTGCGTGGCTCCCTTTTTGTCTCGTAAGATGCATTCATGATGCATGCATGTTGCTCCTAAGATGCATGCATGGAACATGGAAACATTTCTGCATGTGACCCCTGATATGGATGCAATATATCTTCCACATGAAATTTGGAAAACAAATATGAAATGGAGTAGACATCATCTGCAATTAATGGAATACAAATTTTTACAGATACTTGTGTAGAAGGCTCTTCAAAATGAGATGATTGATATTCCAGTGGAGTTTATACTTTCTCTATATTGTCAACCTTTTTCATGCATTCTTCCTTATTCCCAAATAGAACCTCCAATCGGGTCCATAATTCATTTGGAGTTGAGTCTTGTGATTCATCATATACTTGATGGAAAAGTTTAGGAGAAATATACAAGCCGATACGTCCTATGGCCATATCTTCTCTATTGAGAATTTTTTTTTCTCATTGGCGGAATCATGCTCTACTTACATTGCCATAGTTATTTGGTACAAGCCTCTACATATAAGCTGTTGAGGCATGAGAAGTATTTTTGATGAATAATACATATTTTTTGCGTTCTTCAATATTTAATACCTGCAAAAAGAGTCTGGTGTGTCTTTTTCCTAGAATTTCATCAGCTTTGATACCATGTAAATGTGGATGAACCTACACACATAAGATCTAGATAGAAAAATTACATACACAGTTTGCAGAGAAATGAGAAAAGAGAGAAACAAGAGAGGAAGAATGGAAGAATTTTATTAACTATATTCCACACTCAAAGAGTGAATAATTTACAATATATATAGGCTACATGAGTAACTAATGTTCCATAGTAGTGATCTAGAGAGATCTAGACACTCATTGACAGAGTGAGAAACTCAACAACAAGGCTTAATGAAACATACAAAATCCCCAAATTAATGAAAATGACTCCAAAAACAAATAGATAAAACACCTACAAGGCCTTGGAATCAAAGTGATAGAAATTTGAATGCCTACAACTGATAAGGATCAAACTACTAATGACATATACTTGGCCAAAGGATCAATTTAACCTAGTATATTCATCTACACTTCATAATTTGATAGGAGATGGAAACTCGAAGGAGGCAAAAAAAAATATGATAATCACTAAAATTTAATCAATATAAGCCACAATCATGCATGAAGGACTCCAATATAAGGCTCTAAGACAAAAATATGATATAAAAGAGGCAAGTCAAGGTCAAAATCCACTCAGAGAGAGGATTATCGCCTCTGTAACATTGTGGCCAGGGTGATGATGAAGGTTTCATTGCTCCCAAAGACACTGAGAGAGGGGGAGAATCAATATGTTATTTCCCTTGTAATACTGCAGACAGGGTGATAATCAAGGTTTCATCGCTCCCCTGGACACTGAGAGAGGGGCATAATTAGGATGTTATCCCCATATATTCCCTTACAGAGGTGGATGAAGTCTGGAAAGTGGTGAAAAAGACACAAACCTCACCCAGATCTGAGAAAGGGTTAGGTTCTGAACTCACTAATATTCCCAATGATGATGAGGGAAGGGGATAATTCAAATAAGATGCATAAAATCCAAAAATATCAAGCAACAAACAAAAATTCAAAGGGCTAGAAAGCACTAAGGAAAGATCAAAATGAGTGATCCCCAGTTGAGTCGCCAGTTTCTATTGTGGAAAATTTTCCCCTGTGTACAGGTGAGACCCCCCTTGGATCAAGACTCGATTGATCCAAGACAAAAGGTAACAAATGGTTCCCTACTTTCCCCTTAAATTTATTCTATATGCCCACAAACATAATGTGAAGAGAAGGTGAGAGAATGGGATATATGACCTACCTCCTTTCACTTGTTGATGTTTGGACAACATCGGAAAGAC
>JASDQU010685340.1:53833-64572 GCA_032191745.1 Picea mariana | reverse complement strand
GAACATATAAACATCGATAAACAACCAAATACAAGTCATGAATTTATACATCTAATTTTTCTTTGATTTATGTTTTCTTACATTCATAAATTTGACAATTGGGGTATCATAATCATCCAAAGACATTGTATTGTGTGTGCCTTATCCTTCTATTGTTTGTGTTTCCATGCACTCATGTACCATAATTCTGGTATGTCACTGAGAAGGGCGTTGAGGCATCTGTTTAGGGTCGTGAACTGCAACAACGAAAATGATCATATCAATATGTTGCAAAATAATTGAAATAACTAATTCATTATTTTGATTAACATTTCACTATTTCTCTTTACCTGTTTGTGTAGTTGTGATAGTTGGTGCATTAATTTCTTATCCACGTTGCATAGTTGCATATAGTTGCATATTTGCATATAGTTGCATACAAAATAGTCATATAATTGCATAAGTTGCATGTTGCATAAAGTTTCATAAAGTTGCATAAGTTCCATAAAGATGCATAAGTTGCATAAGTTGCATGTTGCATAGTTTCATATAGTTGCATATAGTTGCATATTTGCATATAGTTGCATGCGAAATTGTTGCAATATAGTTGCATATAGTTTCAATATAGTTGCATAAGTTGCATAAAGTTGCATATAGTTGCATAGTTGCATAGTTGGATAAGTTGCATATTTGCATCTAGTTGTATAGTTGCATATAGTTGCTATATAGTTGCATAAAGTTGCATATAGTTGCATAAGTTTCATTTTTGCATAAAGTTGCATATAGTTTCATATAGTTGCATAAGTTGCATTTTTGCATAAAGTTGCATATAGTTGCATATAGTTGCATATTTGCATATAGTTGCATACAAAATTGTTAGTAGTTTTTTATTAGCATATATCTCCTGGTGCTCAGTGGAGAACTGGATTTGAGACGCAGCAAAGAGTTCAAGTGTGGATCAATAGTTTGGAAATCCATGAGTTCAAGTGTGGATCAATAATTTGGGAAAGAACCAAACGACTCACATATTTTTAAATATGTTCTATGGGCCATGTGGGTGGCATACAATTCATTTCTTACAAGATTGATATTGCATACAATTCATTCTTTTTTACCCCCAAGAAAAAGAAAGATAGGGTTGTTCTTCCTCTAAATTTGGATGAATATGTTGCATGGGGTTTCTTTAATGGGGCCTCTCAAGGGATTCTAGGGCCTATGGAGTAATACCTATTTACATAACAAACCACCATCAACAATCATTTGAGTAGGGAGTGACATGGATCATAAAAATGATGAACTAGTGAATTCACAAAGTATTGCTACATAAAATACTTTCCTCTACTCTTTTTATCCAAGAACAACCTTAACCATATTTGAGATAACCTAAACCCAAACTACCTCCTTTCTAAATCAGGTTACTCACCACCTAGGAAGTTCATCACTTAATAAAAGTTGTTTCAATCTTACATCATATAAGTTACTTTGTTGCAATTCCAACACTTAGTAATGATGAAACAATTGGAATACATGTGGTGGTTGATGGGAGGTTACTTGGTTACTCTAATATAATGTTTTGATTGACAATGCATCACAAAAGGATTTATGAGTATCTGACATTGTATATGCATGATTTAGTGATTTCAAGGGTACAATATTCCCAGATAGCATCCCACTCTCGAGTTGCATAACCTTGCATAAAGTTGCATAAAGGGTACAATGTTGCATAAAGTTGCATAAGTTTCATAAGTTGCATAGTTGCATATAGTTGCAATATAGTTGCATAAGTTGCATTGTTGCATAAAGTTGCATATAGTTGCATAGTTGCATATAGTTGCTAATAGTTGCATAAAGTTGCTTATAGTTGCATATAGTTGCATAAAGTTGCATATAGTTGCATAGTTTCATATAGTTGCATATTTTCATATAGTTTCATATGAAATTGTTAGTAGTTTTTGATCAACATATATCCCCCGATGCTCAGTGGAGAACTAGATTTGAGACCCAGCAAAGAGTTCAAGTGTGGATCGATAGTTTGGAAATCCATGATCCTGGAATTTCACATATTTGGAAATTCATCACTTAATAAGCTGCAACTATTAAGTGATGAATTTCCAAATATGGTATAACATACAAAACAATAGTTGACAAGGTCTACGCATCTATCCTTTGTGCAAGGAGAATGAAGAAACTATTTTCCACCTCTTCATAGCTTTTCACTTCTCGTAGGAATTTCGGAAACAACCAAATGACTCAAATAGTTTTAAATATGTTCTATGGGCCATGTGGGTGGCATGAATGGATATAATTTTAAATACATGGTCTACACTCTTCAATTTGTTTACAAGATTGAGAGTGCATACAATTCATTCTTTTTTATCCCCAAGCAAAAGAAAGATAGGGTTGTTCTTCCTCCAAATTTGGATGAATATGTTTCGTGGGGTTTCTTTAATGGGGCCTCTCAAGGGATTCTAGGGCCTATGGAGTAAGACCTATTTACATAACAAAACACCATTGGAGGTCCTTTGAGTAGGGAGTGGCATTGATCATAAAAATGACCAACTAGTGCATTCACAAAGTATTGCTACATAAAACACTTTCCTCTACTCTATTTATCCAAGAAAAACCTTAACCATATTTGAGATAACCTAAACCCAAAGTACCTCCTTGCTAAATCAGGTTACTCACCACCTAGGAAGTTCATCACTTAATAAAAGGTACTTCAATCCAACATCATATAAGTTACTTTGTTGCACTTCCAACACTTAGTAATGATGATACAATTGCAATACATGTGGTGGTTGATGAGAGGTTACATGGTTACTCTAATATAATGTTTTGATTGACAATGCATCACAAAAGGATTTATGAGTATCTGACATTGTATATGCATGATTTAGTGATTTCAAGGGTACAATATTCGCAGATAGCATCCCACTCTTGAGTTGCATAAAGTTGCATAAAGGGTACAATGTTGTATAAAGTTGCATAAAGGGTACAATGTTGCATAAATTTGCATAAAGTTGCATAAGTTCCATAAAGTTGCATAAGTTGCATAAGTTGGATGTTGCATAGTTGCATAGTTTCATATAGTTACATATAGTTGCATACGAAATTGTTGAAATATAGTTGCATATAGTTGCAATATAGTTGCATAAGTTGCATTGTTGCAAAAAGTTGCATATAGTTGCATAGTTGCATAGTTGGATAAGTTGCATATTTGCATATAGCTGCATAGTTTCATATAGTTGTATATAGTTTCTATATAGTTGCATAAAGTTGCATATAGTTGCATAAGTTTCATTTTTGCATAAAGTTTCATTTTTGCATAAGTTGCATTTTTGCATTTTTTCATAAGTTGCATTTTTGCGGTCAGATGAAATACATGTCATGTTTCGTGTCTTGTGTTGGCGAGCAGTGTTATTGTCCCCTTGGTTGGGAAAGTCAGCATTGGTTGATGCAGGGTGTTTGAAACATTTCGAGAACTTTTTTTTCCCATTGACTTTCCATCTTGGTGGAGGGATTTGGCTCCAACATGCGACCCCAGCTTAGGCGAGAACACCCGTTGAGTTTAAGCATATAATTAAGTGGAGGAAAAGAAACTTACCAGGATTCCCCTAGTAACAACAACTAAACCGGGAAGACCCCAACATGAAAATTGGGTGGCAACGCCACCTAAATTGTTGTCTGTATAAGCGTCCTTAGTGGCAGACCGGGCCCAAGTCCCCCGGAAGGGGGTTCCTGAGAAAGTGAAAGCCCCGTCGAGCCAGGACCCTGCCGCACCATGAACCGTTGTCAGTGAGTTGGGTTGTTTGGGAATGCATGCCTAATCGGATGGTAAATTTTGTCCAAGGCTAAATACAGGCGAGAGACCGATAGCGAACAAGTACCGCGAGGGAAAGATGAAAAGTACTTTAAAAATAGAGTTAAAGAGTGCTTGAAATTGTTGGGAGGGAAGCGGATGGAGGACGGCAATGCATCTCGGTAAGATGCAGAATGGATCAAGTTGGTCCACCACTCGACTCGAGGTGCAAACCAGCACAGGCTGTTGCATCGACACAAGCGCATGTGGAGTACTACCTGTTGGTTTGTCGTTGTGGCGGTCGAGGAGTGGAGAAATCAAGGGATTCCACCATCACTCATTTAAATTTATTTTTAATCGCTTTCCAATACTTCTTTTAGTTTGTTGATATTAAGCTCACACATGAGGTATTTTATATCTATGAGGATTTAGGATCAATTTTTCAAGCCTGAATTTGATGTGTAAATATTTATGAAGGTATTGGATCCCTTAATGACTTTGTAGTACTATTGACGAGTTGAATAAGTTTTGAAATCACGAAGAAACCATGTAGGAAAATCAATGTTGCATAGAATAAGAGTTTAATTTTTTTTATGAGTTTAAAAGTTAATAATTGAACCTTCATCATTGAAGTAAGAAAAGAAAGGTGTCAATTTTTTTTGTATATTTGGATAATTTAGCCAAGAAAAGAAAACTTTCTAGGTTGGGAGGCCAGTGAGTCTCCAAACCTAATGACTAAAACTTCTTGAGCCTTAAAGTGTATACGATTTACCCCCAAAAATAAAAATCACTTATTCAGTGAGGTTACTCGTTGTCCAAACCAACTGATTGAAGTTATTGACTGTTTTACTCAACAAATTTCCTCCTTGGGGTAAATCACTCACTTGTCCTTATTTGTCCTTATGACCTCTCTTGTGCCTTGTGCACTAGTTGGGGTCATTTCTAGGTTGAGTAGCCTCCCTTGTGTCCCCAACTTCCCTAATCCATTAGGGCACACTTTTCATGACCAAGGGGTAAGTTAAAGTCAACATGGGTAGTCATAACTACAACATTGACTAAAACAACCTAACTTGATAGAAAGTTAGATATAGTTCCTATTAATTCACATTGTATACCATCAAAGGTCTGTGAATTGGTCAAGGTGGAATGAGAATGGGAGAACCAAAGTGTTTCTATATTGACTTAGATATATGACCTATCTCCATGATATAAGGACTCATTTGGAAAATGAGACATAGTTGAATGTTGATAAGTCTTAGATAACTAGAACATCAAAGTTGGCATGTTATAAGGCCGATTGAATCTAAATAAGATTGAATGACATCACTGAGCTTGTGAGTGATAGAGACAAACACCTAATTACTTTAATTTTACTTACAAATTATTCTTATTTTTGTTTCTAATATAAATATATAAACATGGTTTTCAACATATGTGGTTCATTGTGATGTCATTGGGATACATATTGGTCATTTCTTAAAACGAAACCCACGACTTCATCGTCAAGGATCATGTGGAGTGTGCATGTGATTAGGGGATCACCAAATTTGGTAAATGGAGAATCAACTAGGGGATCATGTGTTTCTACCATATGATGTTGTAATTTGACATGGTATCTTTGGACGATCTTCATAAGTTTTGAGAGGGGTGCATGATCTTCCATCAATTTCACTACCTTTTTACAAAACTCTAAAACCGAATTGATGAAGGCCTCAATTGCATTGTGAATAGTGGTTGTTTAAGGCATAGGTTCTTGTAACTACCTCGTACACACATCAAAACTACCTACCCTAGTCTCGATGGCCAAAATTGCAACATACATATTTTAAACTATTAACTTATTTTTTAACATTAGTAATGTCATTGTAAGGTATTTCACTTTTTGTTTCCAATGTCCTTCAATTGGATTATCATAATAGTTTAACTTCTTCTCCTAGAATGAACTTAGTTTTTCAAGATAATATGAGAGCCAAGGTTTACCAAACCCTCTCTTCCTTGAATTTTTAATGTAGTTTCAAAAATATTGGTTGGATACTAATAAATTTATCATAGAGGTATTAGGTTAGCATCCCTTCAGTTCCCTTAGGAACAATGGCTAGTTTTGCTTCATATAAAAAGACACAATCATCATATATAAACGAAATGAATTAATAAGGTCGGATTGTTCACTTGTAATGACTTCAAATGTTAATTTTTATAGGGTACTCACCATTCTTGGTTCCCTTACATGTGCCCTCGTGTTCCCTCGACTACTATCTCTTCGCAGAATATCTCTCTCCCTTACAAACTATCTCCTCCTTAGCTCCTCACAGAATATCCCCTCACAAACTATCTCCTCACCGTTCTCCTCGCAAATATCCCCTCGTAGACTATATCCTATGACTTTATCCTCATAGACTATCTCCCCTTGGTCACGTGCTCCACTATCTTCACGTAGAGTATCTCTCTCCCTCACAGACTATCTCCTCCCTAGCTCCTCGCAGACTATCTCCTTATTGTTCTCCTCGTAGACTATCTCCTTATTGTTCTCCTCGCAAACTATCCCCTTTCTCCTCATAGACTCGCATGCTCCCCTTGGTCACGTGCACACTCTTTCCTTCGGAAAACAACTCATAGAAATTAAAACCTAATAGATAACTGAATGCAATTCCAAGTAAAAGTTTGACCTCAAATAGAGAGGTAAATGTTGTAATATTACCACACACCATACTAATATTCAAGGTATGCAAGTGAATAAAATTGATGCACTTTACTATATAAACCAAGGTTATGTGCTTTAAGGCTTGTGCAATCAAGGTTCAATTCTTGTATTATAATGTTGTAGTATTGCATGGTTTAACATTGTTTAGTACACAATAATATATCTCCAATGGTTACCTTCAACATTTTTTAACATGCATATGACTTCAACATGGTTTAACATGCATATGACATTGAGAAACATTTAAAACCCCTCCTCATAATATAATGAGGGGTTTTAGAGTGTTAAATTCAAACACTTATTAACGAAGATGTGATGATCATAAATATTTTTAATAAAGTATAAATATAAAATTATTTTAAACTAAGAAATTAAGAGTAATAAATGTATTACTTATTTCATAAGTCAAAATGTATGAGGATAAGAGTGCATTAAACTTGAATAAATTTGTATTCATTTATGATAAATCCTTAAATATGGTTTTTCTTAATCCTATTGAATATGAAACTTAAAAAATAAACGATATTCGCAACATAATTTCATGATATTCAATGGAGATGAAGTTATATATTAGAAGTTAGTAGAATCTAATAAATTTATTAAATTTTATGGAAATGTGAAAGTGTAAGGATTGGGATATATTCTTGAGTTGACTTTTAGAACTAGTGATCAATGTTTCATATTAGAGAAAACATTTTCAACTTGGAACAAACTATCTCTCATGAAACTTCTTCTATATGGCATCAAGATTGGTAGAAGATAGAGTAGTTAGGATTGGAAGGTCGGGACAAGATTTAATGGGAATCATACATAGAAAAAATTAAGCTAAGTCATGTTCAAATCATTGAAACAAAATATAAGTTGGTTTGGTTCAAGAACCTAGTCTTAGAGACTAATACTCCAAAATTAGTTTATAAAGAAATGTATGCTCTTGGTAGGCCAAAGGAAGTTCAACGATGATGGAAGATAAATGTAAAATTAGATCCCCTTTAAAGACTAAAATTTTTATGTGGTTGACAATAAAGAAACAAAGCCTTAACTTAGGAAATTTTATAAAAGAGGAATAAGTCTAGACCGAATAGGTGTATTCTCTGTAAAACTAAATAATAAAATATAAGTCGTATTCTTATATTTAATCCTTAATTTAAGGAAGTTTGGAGTGAGATGGATGCTACAACAAGTAAGAATTATAATTGGAAAGGGAATTTAGTAGAAGAATGTCTAAGGAAATGGATACTAAAACTTGAACTCAAATACTTTAAATGTATTCCTTTAATAACATCATGGGGCATATAGTTAGCTTAGAATGTTGGAACCTTCTAGGATAAGAACATTTCCCCTTTCCAATGCACTTCTCAAGAAATTCCATACTTTTTTAATTTCAAACATGGAACCAAAGTCTATGTGCAAAGAAATTTAACCCATACCCCAATAGACAAATTGGAGCTTCATGTAATTTTGATGGATCTAGTCAATATGACCCTAAAAATAATGGATTTGGTGGTATTATGCATCTAAGTAACACACACAACATTGGGTTCAAGGCTATATTAGGGAAAGGGTCCAACAATTTTTCCAATCTTATTTCATTAAAAATTTGGTTTATGGTTTACATGATGAATTTACATGATGAATTGATGATGGAAGAAAGTGGGTGTGTGAGTCAAATTTGAGTCTAGAAACCCTCCCATATCATTAAGGAATGCGAATATTCTATCCATGTCAAATTTCAATGCATACAGAAAAAGTTTGAAAAAATTTCAAGGTTGGCCCCATTCACAGGTCATTGTTGCCTGTGTCTAGTCCTAGTGCAATTTCCTTGTAAAATTTGTATAAGATATTTGGAGAATGATAACTTTGAAGGTGCTAGGCCTCTTCCTACAGACCATGTCTATATCACCTCTCATTGACAGTCTTTGTATTGATCCCTTTTAGTTTTGGGTTGTTAGTATTTTCAATTGCACACACCTTTCAATCTAGTCAAAGTTCAATTAATGTCTCTTGTTACTGTAGGGTTATAAAGCCTCATGATCCCAGTGCCCATATTCCTCCAACCCTGTGATCTAATGATCATTGGGTGATAAGTGTCATGAAGGGTGATGACTAAGACTAGGGGAAACTTTCAATTCAAGGCTAGGAATGACGAGGCCCACATCAAGTGAAGGAAGAAAATTAAGAAGGTACTTGTGTTGTCCCATTCCATGTCAACAAAAACACATCCATTCACTGGGAACACAAAAACCCAACAAATCGATGAATCCAATAAATTAGGGTTTATTCTTTACATGATGAATTGATGATCGAAGAAAGTGGGTGTGTGAGTCAAATTTGAGTCCAGAAACCATCCCATATTTGAGTGAGATGGACGCTACAACAAGTAAGAAGCATAATTGGCAAGGGAATTTAGTAGAATAATGTCTAAGGAAATGGATACTAAAACTTGAAGTCAAAGACTTTAAATGTCTTCCTTTAATAAAATCATGTGGCATCTAGTTATCTTAGAATGTTGGAACCTTCCAGGATAAGTACATTCCCCCTTTCCAATGCACTTCTCAAAAAATTCCATACTTTTTTAATTTCAAACATGGAACCAAAGTCTATGTGCAAATAAATCTAACCCATGCCCCAATAGAAAAATTGGAGCTTCATGTAATTTTGATGGATCTAGTCAAGATGCCCCTAAAAATAATGGAGTTGGTGGTATTATGCATCTAAGTAACAAACACAACATTGGGTTCAAGGCTGTATTAGGGAAAGGGTCCAACAATGTTTCCAATCTTATTTCTTTAAAATTTCGGTTTATGGTTTACATGATGAATTGATGATGGAAGAAAGTGGTTGTGTGAGTCAAATTTGAGTCTAGAAACCCTACCATATCATTAAGGCATGTGATTAGTCTATCCATGTCAAATTTCAATGCATACAGAAATAGTTTGAAAAAATTTCAATGTTGGCCCCATTCATAGGTCACTGTTGCCCGTGTCTAGTCCTAGTACAATTTCCCTGTAAAATTTGTATAAGATATTTGGAGAATGATAATTGTGAAGGTGCTAGGCCTCTTCCTACAGACCACATCCAAATCACCTATCATTGACAGTCTGTGTATTGATCCCTTTTAGTTTTGGGTTGTTAGTATTTTCAATTGCACGCACCTTTCAATCTAGTCAAAGTTCAATTAGTGTCTCTTGTTACTATAGGGTTATAAAGCCTCATGATCCCAATTCCCATATGCCTCCAACCTTGTGATCTAATGATCATTGGGTGACAAGTTTCATGAAGGGTGATGATTAAGACTAGGGGAAACTTTTAATTCAAGGCTAGGAATGACTTGGCCCACATCAAGTGAAGGAATAAAATTAAGAAGGTACTTTTGTTGTCCCATTCCATGTCAACAACAACACATCCATTCACTGGGAACACTAAAACCCAAAAAATCGATGACTCCACTAAATTAGTGTTTATGGCTTACATGATGAATTGATGATGGACATACCTACATCATTGGTATGATTAGGCACAGTCGCACAGAGCTCCTCCTGGTTTTGAGAATAGTTCATTCTCTACTAAATAGGGGCAACCACGTGAAGGTGGAAGCTCTATTTATCCCCCACCCCCCTCCCTCCCCTTCACATCACTCTCAATTTTCCCATATTAGCTAATTTTAAATTCTAAATAACATGTATCATATACTATATTATACAAAATAAAAACATATAAAGATCATATAAAAGATATAAACACATACCTCTTCTTTTCAACAATTAAATATCATTCATCTTATTCTTCATCCAACTCAACATCTGTATCCAGATCTGGTTCAGAATTGATATTGGTGAAAGGATCATTCCTATCAACATCATCATCAATGTCATTTTCGCTAATATAGTTATCGATATCGTTAATGAGATCGTCGTCTCCTACATTTGGACGATCAACTTCTTCAAATTCTTCGTCTAACACATCGACTACATGAGCCACCTTCTCTTGATCTACATAATCATGATCTTATTCCTTGTTATTATCTTCATCCTCGGCTACATGATTATACTTTACTGGTATTCCTCTTGGACCATATCTAACAATGTATGACCAACCTGCTTTACCAAGTACCTCTAAGTAAAATACTTGCTCACATTGACTTGGAAGAACATAAGGCTCTATACTTGGTTCAAATTCCCTTGTATTAACCATGGAAAATCCATTATCATGATCAATAACAGTTCTTTAAGGATCACGTTCATGCATCCGTAGCCTGTACCA
>JASDQU010685340.1:26011-47061 GCA_032191745.1 Picea mariana | reverse complement strand
CCTCATCCCTACAACTAATTGCTTTAAGTGATCTGCTTCTGTCTTGCTAAAAATTAATATATCATCAATATATACAATGACAAATTTCCCTATGAACTCCTTCAGGACTTCATTCATCAATATCATGAAAGTACTAGGCGCATTCGTTAAACCAAATGGCATGACAAGCCATTCATGTAGCCCTTCATTCGTCTTGAATTTTGTCTTCCATTCATCACCTTCTCTCATACGAATTTGATGATATCTGCTTTTTAAATCAATCTTTGAAAAAAAATTGCTCCACCCAAGAAATCCATCAAATCATCCATCCTTGGTAATGGAAATTTGTATTTGATGGTAATCTTATTGATTGCTCTTGAGTCTGTACACTTCCTCCAGCCTCCATCTTTCTTTGCACTGAGTACTGTTGGAACAACACACAGACTCAAGCTCTCTCTAATCAATCCTTTGTCCATTAAATCCTAGAACTGTCTCTTGACTTCTTCATTCTCCTGCAGTGTCAACCTGTATGCTGCTTTGTTTGGTAAACTAGCTCCAGATATAAGATCAATGTGATGACTTATACTTCTGATCGGTGGCAACAAACAAGTTAGTTCATCCACTACCATATCAATGAACTCTTCCGACAACTTCTGGATGTCTTATGGTCAATCATCCACTCTTGTATTGGTCAAAACAATTTTAGGTTTTCTGACCACAATAAATTGTGTGTCTTCCTTCTTCTTAACCTCATTAAGAAATTCCTTCCCACTCATGAGAAGTACATCATTGCTTGTCTCTGTTTTTACTTCTTTATCCTTAATCGGTAGCAACATGTGTGTTCTCCCATTCTTCTCCAAGGTGTATGTGTTCTTTCTCTCATCATGAATCACATTTATGTCATATTGCCATGGTCTACCCAGCAATAGATGACAAACATCTATGTGAATGACATCATATAATATTTCATCCTTATATCCTCCTATTTTAAATTCAACTAAACATTGTTTAGTGACATTTACCTGATGTCTTTTTTGTAGCCATGAAACTCTATATGGGCTTGGATGTATGATAGTCTCCAGCTCCATCTTTTCTACCATCTCTGTAGAAACAAGATTGTATGTGCTACCACTATCCACTATAACCTTGCATACCCTGTCTTTAGTCTTGCAAGCACTCTGAAATAGTCTGTTCCTTTAGGCTAGGTTCTCTGCCTCCTTCTCCAGCGTTAAGAGAACTTTCCTCATCATTAAAGATCTTCCACCCTCAACATCTTTTACCTTAACATTATGTCCTTGTGCTTCGGCAATGTGAGTTTCACCACCTTCTTTCTTCTTATCTGGACACTCATAAGATTTATGTCCGACTTTTCCACAGGTAAAACATTTCACTTCACCACCTCTGCCTCTTCCTCTTCGTCTGGTATGAGGAAAAGTATTTCTATCAGCATATTATCCTCTCTGTGAGCTTCCCCCTCTCTCAGTTTGGGTTTAAGGTTTCTTCCCCTCTTCTTTAGATTTTTGAGCTTTGTCTTGGGCAATTGTTTTTCCTCTAGCTTGACTTCTGCCTCGGCCTCTTTGACCTTGCTTTCGGCTCATCTTCTCTTCAGCTTTTAGAGCCATCTGATAAGCATCTTCTACATTATAAAGGGTCATCATGCTCATATCGTCCTGAATGTCATATCATAGACCATTCATGTACCTGGCAACCTTTTCATCATCACTTTTCCGATGACCCGCTCTGATGTTTATCTTGTAGAACTCTTCAGTGTATTCTTTCAATGACATCAACTTCTGTCTCAAATTCTACATTCTCCGAAACAAAGTAATTTGATAATCCTTAGGTATGAATTTGGCTTTCATCTTCGCAACCATTCTATCCCAACTCTTGATTTTCTGCTTTCCTTTGCAGCGTCTATCAGCCTACAGTTCATCCCACCATAATGTTGCATGCCCTTTAAGTATTGTGATAGTGTCCTTGACCTTCTTTTCTTCCTCGACATCCTCATAGTGAAAATATTTATCCAGAGCTCTAATCCAGTCTAGAAGCTCTTCAACATCCAGGTTCCCCTCATACATGGGAATATCCATTTTTTCCCTAGCACCTATCCTTGCAACAACCCTGAATATGCGTTCATCTGCAGCATCTTCAACTGCCACTTCTTCTCCTTCATGTCCAGCTTCATTTTCACTTTCATCCTCGCTGATATCTCCAGTGTCGACTGTGCACCTCTGTGTTGTCTCCATGGCATCAAACCTAGCACGTAGTTCATGCATTTCCCTTTCCACTGCTGGATCAATCATTGGCACGGGCCTATCTCTTCTTCTTGGTGGCATGGCTGAGAAATGATCCTCTTTTCTCTGTTATAGAAAACAAAGAAATTTTTCTGGGCTCTGATACCAAAATTGACGCAGACCCCTTGCCCTCGGGCCGAGATCCACTCCAGGATCTTTCTAAACCTGCCCTCTTGAGTTTAATTGACTCCTTGATTTTCCCTTGGGAATATCTTATACACTCGCGGTGTATCCACATGTCCTTATGAGTTGAGCCTTCATGAGCAAACAGTAGGCATCAAATCTTATCTTCTGATCAACAATGAAATTGCGGCTCTCACCAAATTGGAACTTTGGGTTTCATGATTTCATGATCCGTGATGTCGAGATTCTTGACTCTTCCACCTGCCGAAACCTGAAATGCCGAAACACTGAAATCCTTGTCCACGTCTTCCTCTGCTCCTGTATCACGTTTCGCGACTTTGGGAATTCTAGAGAAAGGAACCCTGATATCTTGTCTCCTAAAGTGCCGAATTGCCGAATCCCGACATGTTCATCAATTTTTGGCTCCTTAATGGGTTTTTGCCTTTTTTTTTTTATTCAAAGCTTCTGTACATGGGTTCTTCTCTACAACTTTATGCTACAACTTTCTTCTTATTTTTCTCTATGCTATTTTTACAATGATCTAATGATCTAAAGATGAGGGTGTCTATATTCGGTTTTCCCTCCTACTCCTAAAACTGTTTAATCTATCATTCAAATCTACCTACTTTCATTAACTATGCATAAATTCCTCTACATTCTACAGATGAGATCAAATCGCTCATGATCTGTTTACAATATGCAAGTACGCTTCCCTTTAACCATTTCATTAATGCTTCAAAAACATTTCAAAAATGTGCATTGGTGGTCTTCCAGTTGTCTTCCACCTTCACGCTTGTTTGGTTGTTGACGATGCTCCTACATCACTGAGTACGTATAACAAAGCTCTCCAAATGGATTGACACCATCAACTGCCAACAAAAGTCTAACATTACGAGGTTCTTCTTTAAAAATTGGCCACTTTTCTTCGATGTACTTCAATGCAGAACCATCTACAGGAATTTGAAGAACATCATCTGGACTTCTGTTCTTTGCATGGGAATCCATAAATTGTTCTATACTTTGGCACTTGAACAACCGCTGGAAATGTGGAACTATCGAAATATAACAAATAAATTTGAAAGGAACCTTCTTTGATGCTTTATTGGTTCGATATATACTTATTTGACATTGTGGGAATTCATTTTCTAATGCATATTGTCCATAATATATGATATGACCATTAGGACATGCATCAATAGCCTCATAGTCCATTCCAATTTCTTTTATAATCATGGATATTTATCAATATGTGCGTGGAAAAGTATTTGACGTCGATAATAGAACTTCACCTAACAATCTACAAAATTCTAAACAATAAGTCATTGTAAACAATATTAATCATCAGTATCACATCCAATATACTAATTTACAAATTAGAAAACAATAGCAATATAGGAAAAAATTGAACCTTTTAAGTATTTGTGAACATGCAGGCATAAATAATTAACAAATTAAATACCTTAGTATATGTGTGAGGCTGTGTTTGATAAACCATTCAAAACCTTCAGGTTTACCAACAACAATATAGCAGATAAATTATTTTTTGTTGAGCCTTCATAAAGAGGTTGATGTGACTTCTCGAGTAGAGTAAAAACATCATGACTATCATCTTGGTTGTCCTCATCCATTGGAGCAAATGTGTCTTGGATCAATCTATGTATCTCATCTTCCTGATTTGAACCACTAACATTATCTCCATCCATATCATCACTAATAAATTGATCATCAACTTCAATATTCTAATCTCAAAGTTCATCACCCTATAAAGGAGTATTTCTGCTAGTACTTGGAAAATAACTCTCTATAGTTCGACATCTTAGGGGAATCATCTATATATTTAAAAACAACATAGAAAATTTAGTGTGTATAGAAAATATAAAAATCTCGATAAGAAATATTACTAAAATTCATGACATGTTGATTATTATAAGGAATACATTAAATATTGAATCATCTTACCAAGGGACTATATTCATAACCCCCTTCAGTGTGCCCCTTCTCCCTACAATGTCTTTCAGTTGTTGTTATTAAAAGTCTTTTTCTTTGCAAGCCTCTGCAATCATAGCAAAGGCAGCAACATTTTCCATCACCCCTCACCTCTAATGCCGCTCTTAACCGAGAAAGATTCCTGTCATTTTCGTTCATAGTGACAAATCCTTGTCCTGACAAGTAATTGTCTTACCTACACCATACCAAACAGTAAGTTGTCAATTTTTTATATTTTAGCTACTCCTTTCAATTATGATATTTTTATTTACAGTGACCTACAATCTTCACAATTATTTCTTCTAAGACATTTTGACATGTTTTTTTTTATTATCAATTAACTATTAAGATCGATATTCTTCAATTTGTACTTTAGAGTAAGGTGTATTGAATCACCATGGAAAATAATTACACATAATTTAACAAAAGTGGTCAAAATTTCTCAAACTTGAATCACTCGACACCATACACTAGCCTACAAGTTGTTTTGTAGACAAAATGTCAATCTTTGAAATTGACCACTAAAACAATAATTCCAACCACTTGTCATCCACAATTGGGTTGGGTTGGTTTAAATTATGATGTGTTAATTTTCATCTACACACAATGGTCACAATTTTATGCTACTTACAGTGGTCACAGTTTTATTTTCTAAGACACTTTGGCATGTTCTTAGTTTTTCATTGTCTGACTAGTAGATTTCATCATATTATCGTAGATTTCATCATGAATTGTTTATATTTTAGATAATCCTTATTAATAGTGTATAAACAATTTACATCAACTACAAACTAAATTTAATCACTACATCTAGAATTGTGTGTGATTATAGAAAATTGAGAGAAACAACATCACATATAAGAAAAGGGTATGTGGATTTTATTGATAAAGTTGAAACAAATATACTTTATTTATATTGGAAGAGTATGGTATATAATCATAAGTTCATTTGTTAAAGGTTCTTAGTCATAATCCAAGAACGTTAAAGGTGTCTAACCATAAGCTAAGATGGTTGAAGGCAGGGATGATTTTAGGGGCTAAATTTCAGTCATAGGCTAATTTTCCATGGTTTTTCCAAAAAAGAGATTCGCTATTTTAAAAATGATTCGCCCAAATTCTATAGGATACAATTATTTTACCTTAAAAATCGCCAAAATTTTATAAAAACTATATAAAATCCTTAGAAATTTGAATATTTTTATGAAACTATCGCCAAAAATTTATAGTTGGCATTTGAGGGATTATTAAGATTCGCCAAGGTTTCTACATTTTAAAATAAATTTCCATCCTTAAATTCATCATTGGTTGAAGGTGGTTCATTAAAAGTGATTGTTATGTGACTAATCATGACATAGATAACATCTTTATAATAAGGTCATATGTGTACACATGTTTCCTTTATATAATAATGACATATATACCTAACATAAGTTTAGGGTTAGTGTTTATGTATCTTATTGTTATAAACATGAGTTTCCTCCCTATCTTATATATACCATAACTTATCATTTATCAATATAACAATCAACTTTAATATTTTGTTCATGGAGATTTCTTTCTTCATTTGATTGAATTAGTAAGTGCTAGCCAACAATTAGGTGTGCAAGTATCCCAACCATTATTGTCATTGTTTTATTATTTTCAATTTATGCAAGTGTGGTCCCATTTAGGTACTAGGGATGTAACAAGTGGTATCAAAGCTTCAATCAATCTTTGTTGGTGTTTTTTTGTTAGTTCTTAAAAATAAAAGAGAGAAGAAAATGACAATCAATTAATATCATTTCATCGATGAGGGTTGAGTTTCAAGAGCACTTCCATATGTTTATCAATGAAAAGAGAGAGACATTCTAGCTACAATTGAAGGGAAAAGGGTATGTGGATTCCATAAACCTAGAATATTATGGAATCAACTTACCCTTTTCCATATAATATACTAACTAGATCCAAAAACCAAAGACATGAAATATGGTACTACACATATAATATATTATCAAGGAAAAAACAAGCTACATGAAATTTGGACATTTGAACAAAAATTTACAAGTTAAATGAGTACATCAATAAAAAAAACACATTAACCTTACAAGTTCAAAATCTGAGCTATGTAGATTCAGAATTGGATTTGTTCAACCGGTGGGTGACGAAAAAAATAATATCTCAAACAAAATCCACAATCAGTGTCGCAACTATAGCAATTGTGTCGCAAAGTCTCTTAAAGTCAGGTATATATAGATCGACTAGTCAACGAGTTGTTAACACTGACCAATGAGATAGACAAAATTTTCCTAGCAATAGCGATGAAATTTCATGGCAATAGAGACTAACATTCATGGCAATAGCGAATAAAATCCTGACCAAGTTAAAAAACCTATTTGTGGCTATATCGATGAACTTTCGTGGCAATATTGACGAAAATCCCGCCCTATTTAAAAAAAAAAAACATGAAAATAATGGAAACATGGAAAACATTCGTGGAATAATCCACCCATATGTAGTAGTGTGATATTCAAACTCAAAATATTTTCAAATATAAAAATTATTATTGAATTTGCATTCTATCAAGACCCAAAATTCAAATACTTCTTGATAAATTAATTGGACCTTAGTAGAAATAAGTTATATTGCATGCATCATAGAAATAGATAACTATGATAAATGATGTATTGCAAAGCATGACAAAAAGAGAAAGAAATTTATGCAAACTAATTGGTTGGACCGTTATAGGATTACAAAGACACGGTTTTGTGGTAGAGGTAAGTTTATAATATTTTGGTTCTTTAAAGAGTTTATAAATGTTGTGGATGAAATCATATAATGTATTAAGCTATTGTTGATAGGGGATACCCATAAGTAAGTCGACACAGTTAAGGGGGGAGACATCACATTTGATGACGTATTGGAAAGGTCTGATGGAAAAGGTTATGATACAACATTTTTTAACTAGAAGGTGAGAACTATTGTACCTAGACTAGATGATAAGGACAAGGATGATTTTTGGTAGGTAGATGAAGACATGTTACAAAGTCTCAGGATATGAGGTTTTTTTTCTACCATAGTTGAGGATGATTATGGATATTTTATATTTTACTTGACAATTATGAGTGCAAATGAGATTGGAACAAGTACCTTTGTTCATGAGAAGTGAGGAAGGTTTTGCTATAGTAGGTTTTATAAGAGGGACTATTTCTAGTGAAGAAGAGGGAGTAGGTGATATAATGTGTCTTTTAAAAGCCTCGACAATTTTGGATCATTCTAGCAATTGGTCATTAGTGTATAGATTTTTTGGAATAGACTGGTGTTCCAAGGCATAACAAGTGGAAGAATTATGAAAATAGATTTGTAGAAATGACACCAGAAATGGGCTCGTGAAGGTGTACCAAGATTAGGGTTAGGGTTATATTTAGGGTTAGGGATAGTAGAATATGGTGAAAACATACCATTGAAAGGAGGATGTGAAGGTGGAGGGTGAGAAAAAAGAGGAGGATGGCATATAGTAATTTTTATTTCTATGGAAAGATAATAGAGGAAGGATTGATCTAAAGTGTTTCTATCAAATAGAGATACTTCATGTTGAAAAATTACTAGAAAACCATGATTAAATTTTAAAATCGTGAAATATTGTAACTTCGAAGAATATTCTACCTAAGAGGGAATGTTGAATAATATTATTATATTATATATATTAATTAGGCCCTATTGTGCCTTTGTAAAAGTAGGCCCTTTTGTGCCTTGACAATTAAATGTTCACTATTTATAAGGGAGGCACCTCATTTGTTCACTCACTCCTAAGCTCTATAACAAGAGGAAAAAGTGCACAAGTATTGAAGGAGAAGATCTTTCAACTAGGGGTGACGTCAAGGAGGGTTCTTGGTCTATGTCTTGGTATCTCTTGGATAAGTAGTGTGTTACTCTTTCCTAGTGAAGGAGTAGAGGAGGATCTTCTGCTTTGTTTTTGGTCTATCTATATTGAGGAAGCTTTTGTTGGGTTTTCTTCCCCATGAGGTTTTCCCATGATAATCTATGTGTCTCTATTATTTCTATGATTGCCTCTCTTTCAATGATCTTATTTATGCAGCTAAAGTGCTAAATGATTATAATAAATAAGAATTGTAACTTCTAGTTGTATAAGTAAAACATCAACATGGTATCATAGCAGTCCTGAAAGAGACCAACTCATAGTTTATAATAAGTGACTATCCTCAACGCATGCTCTTCAAAATCCAAGTTTTATTATTGTAGTTGCTCCAAAATCAAGGTTTATGCATAAACCCTAAGTGTGTTGTTTTCCATGTTTAAGGAGGACATTGGGAGAAGTAACCACATTTAGGATCTCTTCCTAGGGGGGCACATCTATTCCCTAGATGAGAATTTTGAAATTTGAAGTTTGAAAAATTAGGGTTTCCTCATAAAAATCTAAGTTCCAGCTACAGTTGAAGTACCAATTGCAGCTGCATTTGCAGTTGGAGTTGAAGTACCATTTGTAGTTCCATTTTCATTTTCAATTGTAGTATCAGTTGTAGTTGAAGTATTAGTTGTATTTGTAGTGCCAGTTCCTCCATGCCAGTTGCAACACCAGTTGCAGTTCCAACACTAGTTGTAATACCAGTTGCAGTGAAATTTTCTGTGAAGTGTTGGGACTGAGTTTTATTGTCCTAGTGCACCTTACCCTAGAAAATATCTAGATAACTTAAATTTACAAGTTGAAGAACCTTTGAATTTTTAAAGGTTCATTGTTTCTTGCTGCCACTATCAAATGGTACCACTACCTGATGATACTGTCAGGGGTATGTACTTACATATGTTCAAATTGTATCATTATTCTAAAGGGTATTTTTAGGAGATATGATATTTTTTCTAAACAACAATCGTAGATCCAAAAGGATCCCAGATCCAACAGATTCAAAGGAACAATGCACCCCAGGTCTTATTAATTTGATATGCCTCTATTTGTTATGGCACTATTGTGATCTTATGAACATCTAGGTTGTATTTTGATATGTTAAGTTATGAATATCATACTAATCATTGGTCAAAATTAAAGTCAAAATATTAGATTGATTAAAGTTGAGGTTATAGATTTTATTCTCTAACCCAGTTTTATGTCAAGAAACCATATTATCTTAATACAGAGGAAAATTTTAAGAAAATACTTGTCATCTTAAGAGAAGGAGAATCAGAAGAAAAGAAACGCACTCATTCTTGAGGACAAGACTCCAGGTTCTAGTTTTAATTGATTAAATTGATAAGATTCAAATTTACACATATCAAGTTTGATAACTACTAAACACTATAGTTGTGATAACAATCTTTGAAATTTTTTATTATTGAATACTTCGTAGAATGTGATCACTATTGAGATAAATGCTTACTGTAATCATTTACTAAATATAACTAACATATCCTCTAGGAGAAACTTCTTGTTTTGTTTCTAGGTTACCATGGAGGAATGATTGATCACAACACTAGAAGAGTGTCTCTCTCATTCCTTATTATTGTATTTCTTACCTTTTACCCTTGTTTCAGGCAGGTCACAAGTGATAGATCTGAAGGAGCTACTCTGATGATCATTCTCACTCTTGTTTTTATTATAATAATAATGAGTATTATTCTTGTCTATTTTTTATCGTCTCTTTTTCTTTTTCTAGGTAGGTCACAGGTGATAACCCTGAGGGATATATAGTGACGGCTGCAGGAGGCAACATATTAGATGAGACATGGAACAAAATATCCAAGTTGTATGCATGAACATATACATCCATGCACCAAAGAAGAAGAAGAAGCTAATTTTTGCTAGATACACAACATCTCATATGAAGATATAGCATGAGGAGTAGAAGGATCCAAAGATAAAAAAAAAAATCCCTCTAGTGCAGTTGATGACTCTTCAGATCATCGAGAAGAGTTAGTAGATCCAGAAGGGCCTACCCAGAATCAATGCAGTAACCATGAAGAGAATAGAATGGTCCCATGACACTTAGAAAGACACAAAGACATATAACATTGATGTGCCATATCATAGGGAGTAAATGACTCAGAAGATTATATAGACTCAGAGGGATTCAAGCTTCAAGAGAGATCATGGAGACTCATAGTGAGCCTGATCTCAGAGAGGATAAAATAGGAAAAAGAGACGTCTTCCAAGATAGACATACAAATTCCATGAGTTGAGAAGACTAGATCGTATCTTCAGAGACTTATAGGAGATGTGAAATCTCCTAGAAAGATTCAATTTTTTTAGTGATAGAGGAGGAAGCCAGTCAGAAGGACTGGGATATGTATTTCTCCTTCAGACTAGAAGGAAAGTCAGTGGTGACTTCCAATATTGATCCAACAGATCAAGAATGTTGCAGATAACAATATAAATATGTACAAATCCTAATTTGTGTCCAGAGGATTCTCCCAATAAGAGGGAGAAGACTATGATGAGACACTTGCTCCAGTAATCAAAGAAAGTATATATAGAAAAACCATTATTCATTAAAGAAGTCGACGAAGTATGAGATTCAGAGGGATAAAATGAATCTGTCATCATGATGGAGTAGAGGAGCTACTCTCATAGTTCATTATCTACAGTGAAAATGGAGCAGTCATTCTTAGTTTCGGAAAAATCAGGTGCAGAGTCCCAGTTCTAGAAGGAACAAGTTGTAGAGAGATTAGGGTAGATACTCTCAGGAAGTGAAACATATAGTTCTTTGTAGAAAGAACATAGAACCAACACATGATTATACATATTTAGTTGCAACTAATCAAGTGTACCAGGTTGCTACAATGTGATATGAAAATTTGGTTTCGACGTACAATTTCTACAAGTTGAAGCAAGCTCCATGAACTTGGTATGGTAGGATTGATAGTTTTATGATGAGCTTGGGATTTACCAAGAGTAAACATGATTCCAACCTTTACTTCAAGATTGAGAATGATGGACCAATTATATTGCTTCTATATGTGGATGACTTATTCTTGATAGATGAAGAAACATTCATCATAGATTGTAAGAAGAAGCTTGTTGTTGAATTTGAAATGAAGGACCTAGGACCAATGCACTATTTCTTAAGTATTGAAGTATGGCAAAGCCCAGAAGAGATTTTCCTTAATCAAGGAAATTATGCCATGGAAATTCTGAAGAGATTCAACATGATGGATTGTATATCCATGTCCACTCCTAAGGAGACAAATATTAAGTTATTGAATGATACTTTATTAGAAATAGTTTTTGTTACTCTATAAAGATAGGTGATTGGTTTGTTGATGTATCCGACGAAGACTCAACCATATATATTCTTTGCTGTGAACACCTTGAGTCAGTATCTGGTGGTGCCCAGACGTGTTCACCTTGTAGCTGCAAAGCATGTGATGAGATACCTTAAGGGTACCTTGGACTATGGCATCTGTTATACTAGATATTGTGACTTCAGATTGTATGGCTATAGTGATTCAGATTGGGATGGAATGGATTTAGACAAAAAAAAACCATTTCAGGTTGTTGTTTTAGTTTGGGGTCAACCATGACTTCATGGAAAAGTAGTAAGCAACCCAATATTACTCTCAGTATGACATAAGTGTAGTACATTGTAGCATTCCCCACAATTTTTGAAGTCATATGGATTCCGAAGTTGTTGACAGGTCTATTTTGACCTAGAGATGGAATCTATCATGATCTTTTGTGATAACTAGATTTGCATAAAGATGACAGAGAACCTAGTGTTCCATGATGAAACAAATCACATTGAGATCCAATACCACTACATTCATGACATGGTACAGAAGGGAGCCGTGAAGCTCCAGTATGTTGGCACAGATGAGTAGGTAACATATGTGTTGACTAAGCCTCTATCTCATGTGAAGTTTGAGTACTTCTGAGACAAGCTTGGTGCAATTCAAAAGGACTTCGCTCGAAAGGGGAAGTGACACTGATGATACTATGGTATCCTAATCAACAAAAAAGAAACTCGTTAGGATTTATATCCTAGGGGATTCATCATCCCTAGAAAGATCTCATAAGGTCTGAATGGATGGTCTATTAGAGTGCCTATGTATGTATATACTTGTTATGGTCAGTAGTGTGGCAACACATTAGGATTTATATCCTAGGGGATTTTATTATCCCTGGAAAAATCCTATAAGGTCCAAATGGATGATATGTCTGAGTTCCCACGGTTTTTGTTGTTGTTTCTACTATTGTTGATGCTCCTGTCACATTCTATTTCCATTGATGTTGTTGTTCCATCTTCATGTTGTTGATGTTGTTGTTTGAGCTTTGTGTTGTTAATGTTGATGTTCCAACTTCGTGCTATTGATGTTGTTGTTTCAAATTCACGTTGTTTATGTTGATTTTCTAGCTTCATGTTGTTGTTGATGATGATGTTACTCCAACTCCATGTTGCAGATGATGATGATTCTTAGTTTCTACTAATGTTGACGATGAGAAAAAATTTCAATGATTTATAGATATAACAAACATTTCTCCATATGTTGATGATGATGTCTCCTCCTCTTCATGTTATATTGAGTCTAATCAATTGTTATTGATGTTGTCAGTAGAATACCCTTATTGTTAAGGGGGAGTGTTGAAATATTCTATCTTCAAAGAATATTCTACCTAAGAGTGAATGTTGAATAATATTATTATATTCTATTTATTAATTAGGCCATATTCTTCCTTTGTAAAAGTAGTCCCTTTTGTTCCTTGAAAATTAAATGTAAATTAAGAGGGAAAAGTGACAGGTTGGCCCTGACCTAATTTTAGGCTGGCCAGAACACTATTTATAAGGGAGGCCAACACCTCATTTGTTCACTCACTCATAAGCTCTGCAACAAGAGGAAAAAGTGTACAAGTCTTGGAGGAGAAGCTGTTGCAACTGGGGGTGACATAAAGGAGGGTTATTGGTATATGTATTGGTATCTCTTGGATAAGTAGTGCGTTACTCTTTCCTAGTGAACGAGTAGAGGAGGATCTTCTGCTTTGTTTTTGGTCTATCTATATTGAGGAAGTTTTTGTTGGTTTTTCTTATGCATGAGGGTTTCCTAGGATAATCTGTGTGTCTCTATTGTTTTTTTGTTTTCCTCTCTTTCAGTGATCTTATTTATGCATCTAATGTGCTAAATGATTATAATAAAGAAGAACACTAACTTCTAGTTGTATAATTAAAAAATCAACAAAAAATTGGTACCTCTTCAAAATATGTGATTTGGAGTTGGATCCATAACTTTGTATCATCATTTCACCAAAATTTGTACCATGCTTTCACTACCTCCATAGCTCCAAACGGTCACATGTCCATTTCATTGAATCCATCATTGTCTTGTGACTATTTATTTGTCTCACATTCACTCTCGCATTGAGAGTGAATGGATGACAAAGAAATAGTGATAAGACAATGATGGATTGAATGGAAGGGACACATGACCTTTTGGAGGTGTGGATGTAGTGAAATGACGATAGAACTTTTGGGATGGTAGGAATTAATTGGAGACACGAAGGAAAAGGGTCATGCTTATTTTTCATTGAATGGATTATAACCCAACAATGAGACTAGAATACCACCCCCTCCTCCCTTAGCAAGTGTATCTAGTAATTAACTCTATCATGTAGCCTTTCAATATCCCCATATATGAGGGGTATCTAAATTTTTATCAAGGTGTATAAAATACACCTATGAAAAGTGAAAATATTAAGTTCTCGATGTTGTATCTACACTAAGTGCTCCGACACCATATAGTTTAAAAAGGTACAATCTCATCACAATGTAGCTTGACATCCCTTAGCCACCCCTGCAACTAATGATGCCAATCACACTTCCTAGACCTATCTTGGATACAATAACACTAATGCCCCCTACCTACACCCATGGAGGAGTTACATTTAGAAGGTTTTGATAGAGTCTCACTAGAAAATGGAGATGGAAGGTCACTCCCATGTGACATGTTATTCATTGGATTATTACCAAATAAAAGTTAACCAGACACAAGCTATGGAGGGTTCATAATTGAGGACATTAAAGATAAGATATCTCCACCATTATGGATAAAAAGATAATATAGGACTCCATACTCAATATGATAGATGAAAATCCAAAAGGAATTGATGTTAGTGGAAAGGGAAAATGAAATGGTGGCATCTATGGGATATCAATTTGGATGGGTAACCATATTAGGCAAGAAGGATGAAGAGGATATAATTAACAACTTTTTTCACCTTCATATGGAACTTATAATAGTAGATCATTTCTTACCACTCCATTTGGAATTCATAAGAAATGAATTCCCTCTATCAATTTTCATTACTACCCCTCCTGGGATGACTACCGGCTCATTCTCACAACCCATGTCAAGTGTAGTGTATATATCCCAATAGTCACAATACATGCAACTAGTTCTAGATTTGAGTTTGGTGTTTAGATCAACAATAAAAATATTCTACAATGGAGTATTAAAGATAAGGAAGTGGAAGGGTGGACACATTTAGTATACCACAATTAGTTCTTATGGTGGAAGAATTTGAAGAGGGCGATGAGCTCGAACTACAACTTGTCATTGAATTGTGGAAGATATATTTACCCTCACTTTCCAAGATCATAATAGAATCATAAAAAAATATGAAAGGAGGAGTTAAGGAGAAGTATGATTGCATGAGAAAACTATGGATTCATAGTCTATATCTAAGGAACAAATAAGACAGTGGGAAAAATAAAGAGAAGTGTTGTAGATACAAGTCAAATAGGCTACAACAAATTAGAGTCAATTCAAAAAATAAGGAATGGAAACCACCACATTTTTATCTAAACATATGGAGTAGATAAATATTGCACTATTTATGTTAAAGAAATAAGATTGAATACCTGAAAAATTTAATAGAAAGTTCATGATGTTGCAATGAAGGTATGAGAAGAGTTATCCACATTTTTTGAGGAGGTGCTCCCACACCTACCTAAGGCCTTAGAAATCACATAGAAATAAACCATTGTCAAAATCAAGGTAACAAAAACACTACAACATATTCTAAAGGAAGGGAAAGGGTTGGTAGAGTCCATCACAATCTTAGAGGAAGTATGTAAATAGGAGAAGAAGAAATAACTTGCAAGAATAAAAGCCACTAAGGAAGAATATTGGAAGAAAAGAAAAGGTTTGATCATTAAGCATGTGATGACTAAAGCCTATGTGTAGAGAATTTATAGTAGGTATGACAAAATTTTCAGATCTCATAGATGAAATTCTAGAATCACCAATATATCCCTATAGCACATAAGCATAAAACCTAAAAGAAAATAAAGCAAATACAAGAACAATATGAGAAGGTTTACATTGAGGCCATCACATCAAACAATCCAAATGAAAATATGAAAAAGACTCAATGCATAATTGAAAAAAATTCCAAGTATATAATTTACATGTTTATAGTTAGCATGATTACCATTTTGTTCTAGTTTGAGTTGAGGCTCAGACTCAAGGTCATATGTTTTATCCTGCATTAAGTGTAAGTGTTGAAATAACTTATACCTTGAATACTTTAATTATTGCAATGTAACTTTAAAATAGGCATTGACACATTTTCTTGCACACTAACATTATCATGTATTTTTTCAAGGTATCCATATAAACCTTAGTTAATCATCAGAGTCATGAGTAGTCATAAATGAAGCATGCCATAAAATTAACAACATTAAAACATCTTCGCATAATAACTATACAAGACATAGAAAAACTGGAGCATGAGAATTACACATAAATATATATAACTCAATGACCTTATCATCCAATCACTTAAGTGCACATTAGGAGGTGGACCCTATAGTACACAAAGGGAATGGGAATTCTACCTCTTTTGGAGGAGAAAGATATTGAGGATAAGACATCACTTTTCCATCTACATGAGTGGGAAGAGCCAAAATCACAATATAAATCATCATGTCAATCATACAAATCAATTGCAATTAGAAATGAAATAACAACTCAAATACCTAGATATTTGATGGATATCCACGCATGATATTTGCTTAACGTTGCTCCAATAGATCGCTTCTAGTAGTTGTTCTAATAATTTAATCAACACTTAAAGAATAAACAAAATAATAATAATAAAATATTACTAAATAATAATTAAAAATAATTATGTGCATAAATGCTTTAATGATCTCTTCTTGGTTTCAAGAATAATTTATTGGAGTAGTATAATCTTGGAGAAAACCTCCCTCGATTTGACGGAGGAACAACGAAGTCAACATTGACTTTCTTGTTTCTCTATTGGATCGAGGGAGGTTTGCTACAAGATTATCCAAATCCTAATTTATTGTATATTGAACATGGCCAACCACATGAAGGTGGAAGCTATTATGGCCACTCCCCCCCTGCCCCCCCTCACATCACTCTCAATTCCCCAGTACCCAATCTATATACTAGAAAGTACTTGAAAGAAACACATTAAGATTCATGCATAGACACAAGCAAAACAACAAATTCATAAAGAAACATTTGTGGTTTTGTGGATAAAGAAACATATAGCAATCATCCATTAACTTATAAAATTCATTCATTCATTCATTTAGACACAAAATACTTCATCTCAATAAATTTTATCATCAAAAATATGTTTTCACAATATGGTACATGATGTTTCTAAGTACAATCATTTCTTTTTGCTTGAAATCAATTTAGAAAGTAGATCGTTAGTTCCTTCTTCCCCTTCAGTTGTTCTGGTCTCTTCATGTCTTATTGACATCATGTTCATGTACTCATGATGTTGAGGCTATTGCAAGGGGGGGCATAGATCATCAACTGCAATAAGAAAGAAATGTTAAATTGATAGTTTTTTCTATTATTATTACAAGTATTTTATTAATAAAAAGAGCATTAGAGTGTTCTTTACCTACTTGAGTAGCAAAGGCAAGAAAAGTAGTTTTGAATGCAGCCATATGTTCCTCTTCTTGTCTAGCCTCATTTTCTAGATGCTCTAGAGTTGAAACAAGGAAGGTTATAATTAATACACCATTTACAATTAAATATTTTTAATTGTAATCCATACTACATTTTTTATAGCACATGAAATACCTCCAGTACCGATCTACACCCCACCTTCATTGGGTGGCACTCTATTGTCACTAGGTTGTGTTCCACAAGTGGGGACACTTGTTTCTTCATTGGTTTCCTTCTTAAAAAAACACATTACTTTATGGTCGAAAATAGGTTGTACAAGTAATTAATTATAAATAATGTTCGTTGATTTCATTTACGTGTGTGTTGGTTTGAGTGTCAGAAGTTTGTGTTTCCCCCAAGATTTTTCTACGTTCAACCATGGCTTAAAAGATGTGCTTGAAAGAAAGATTGAGTTTTCTTGTGTTGGAGATTTTTTGAACTCCAATCCCTTCATATTTGCATAAGAACATGAATTTTGCGTCTTCTCTGCAATTAAATTAAAATTGTTAACAATATATTATTTGGATCCAATGTATTTTTGTATACTTACAATTTGTATGACTAGTTTTGAGTAACCACTCAGGCCAAGTTTGGCCAAGTTTTTGTTTCCCATGTTTTTCTATTATGGCCTTGGTGGCTTTGGATGTGTCTGAGATCATGTATTTAAAAGTTTCAAATACATAATTAGATGTTACAATGACGATAAAGCATCATAATTAAATTATTAGAAGTGTAGCATACCTTCCTAAGTTGAGTGGTGTATTTCCTTATTTTTGGAGCATCTTCTCCTTTGCATATTCCTGTAGGGCCTTCCAGTCCCTCTTAGGAATCATTAGGGATGCTCATACTTAAGGTTATTTTGTAGATGAACCCTATATTGGTCCCTCAGATATTTTAAACACGTGTCTGCATTTGAGGATACTCCAGATTTGTTGAAGGAGCCTTCATTGAACAAGCTAACCAACTTGTTAATGAGTTCATCTTTTAACTTGGAACTTTGGGAATTCTACCATGTGTGTATGGTGGGACCAAAAATATCTAAGGTCATGCCATTCGTGTGTTTATAAAATCTGTCATTTACTGCAGTAGATATTATCATTAGTTTAAAATAATCACACATTATACTTAAATTTCAATTAGATTGTACATAATAATTAAATCAAATCTTAAATACCTAGAATATTTTATATTTTTATAGGGATGAAATCATCATATACCAAAAAGGTAATAGATAGTGTTCTTGTGATAGTGACATGAGAATATCTAGGAAAGGATGCTTCAAAATGTGAAAAGCCATGCTCTGCATCCACATCATCCCATGCACATTCTGGCATGTGCTCATCAGGAGCAGGTGTAGTACCAACATCAACCCTAGAGGGTGTACCAGTCTAAGTGACTAGTGTGCCGGTATGATCTTTTTCTGGTGTAGAAACGACATTGGTACCAACACTGGCCTATGTAGGCACATCCTGGGGATCAAAATCCTACAAAAACTTCTGTAAAAATAAAGAGTTTTTTATAAAGGACTTGTAAGAGTATAAAAATTAAAATCCAAAATAAATAAAATGGGATAAATAAATATCTTTTTACCCCATAGCATTGATTTTTTTCCATAAAGGCTTTACTTCTTTCCTTTATATCCTGTGTCTGTGGCTAAATCTGAATCAAATAAGCAAGTTCGATGTTTCATTTTCTCATAAGCTTCCTTATTGTTTTGACTAGGTTGGTGGACGAATAAACTTTTTCACTAGTAAGATATTCCTTTGTATAATCTATGGAATGCTCTAAGGTTGTTTCCTTCCCCCTATCACCCTAGGAAAATGGTGTTTCCAACAAAGAAATTTCAATATAAGAATTAGAAAAAATTGAAGAAAATCAAATGTATGAAAAATAAAGTTAGTTCATGAATAGGCATGGGAGAAAAATATAAAAAATGGTTTTGTTGGCCAAATAGATTCATAGGAAAGGCATAATAACATGGTGCCTAGAAATATTGGCACAATTCTAAAGGGTGACTGGTATTTCTTTAATTGTCTATCTATATCTATCTTATTTTAGTGGATGATTTACTTGTAAAAAACATAACATCAAAATATTTACAACTTTTAGGAGTGATCCTAATGTGGTAACAAAGAAAGGATTGGTATTGTCATTAAATATCTTTCCATATGAGTTTTTATTTCTAGTTTAGAGGATCGTATTGAAGACAATGTATGTTTCTTGTCTTTTCTTAGAAAATCTTGATGAGAAAGATGTTGAAACACATGTTAGTGTTGTTCATGGACTAGCAATAGTTTGTGAGACATTTACTGGTGTAGCTATAGAATCCATATTAGTGTTCCAACTAGTGAGGACTCTCTATTAGATGTCATAAAAAATGTAGTTGTGGATTGTTTATTTAAAGCTCCTAAAGACTACTCAATTGAAAATAGAGGTGATGTGGGTTCTTGGGTATGGAAAGCCACCATAGAGACTCTTGAAAAAAATACACTCACATTATTTGTCAAAGTCTGACCATATTTGTTGGTCATGTAATAAATATGACACAAGCATAGACTTTAAATGATGGTTTTATAAGTAGTATACAATGACCTCATGGGTTGTATTTTGTATGGTACTTGGAACCACAATATTTACAACCCGGTGAGACAAAACCTTATGATGCCTTGTTAAATATGGCCAAAAAAACCATTTTTTATATGAAAGTTATTAAACATGTTTTTGTTAATTCTAATTGAGACACAAGAAATGTTTGATTCCCTTCGACCCTGATCACCTTGCCACAATACAAGAACCATGATGTATTAAAATGTTTCCTTAACTTACAAGATGTGTGACAGTATTTTACAGTAAATGATAATCATAAAATATATGAGTCATTCCTTACAGGTTGGGTAAAATAGTATATGTACTCCCTCATAATAGAAACATATGTATCTACTCAATTCAAATTGTAATCAATCAACAACTAGGTGAGTGCAAGCTAGTGATGGTCTCTCATGATGTGTTAGTGGAAATGCAAACCAGGAAAAACAACACTCTTTTAACTTGGAGGTATTATTCAAGGAAATTTTATAATGAATGTGAATATGGTGTAAGAAGATGAAACATAGGAAATTGAATTAGCTTTCCAAATGTACAACTTTTATTCATAGAAACTGTTAATAACTATGTCAAATTTATTTTTTCTAACATCTTATTTTTCCAACAAAATATAAGGTATATATTTTTGTTCGTGCAAGTCTTGAGTATCTTAGTGATGGAATTTTGTTCCAAAAACTTGTATACTTCTAGAGAACCCTCTTTTCTTATGCCATGTATTTTTTGGAAATTTATAATATTAATTTTATATAGTTTTTAAATTATCAAAGTCAACATATCCCTGGAATTAGAATGTCTTTTGTTCGTGCAGGTTAAGAGGATGTTAACATGATCCAAACAATTTATTTTTTTAGATTGTAGATATCAGTCTCCTCTAATTTATTATATAATGCATTTGAGAAATGGTTAATCTGACAAAATGTTATAGAACAAATAAGAGAGGTATGTATTCTAGGATTTTGATATATGTCAAGAAAAAAATAGATTAAAAATAGTAAACATTATTAATTAAAAAAAAAAAAATTGAATCTACACAACCAACTCTATATGTGTATGTATTTTCGTCAATATATGAAATATGTAGCCTATAGAAAAATAACGTCAAAAATAGAGATATGGAGAGGAATTCATAAAAAAATATTTACAGACCGAACCACT
>JASDQU010685339.1:27906-40249 GCA_032191745.1 Picea mariana | reverse complement strand
AGCCTCTTACTTATACTTTTCCTTCTAATTCTTTGTTGAGTTAGGTTAGCTCCCAAGGTTAATCACAGGAAACTTGAATATCCTTGAGATTGTTTTTAATCCACAACACTTGAGTACAACAAGATGTTTTTGCTATATATTTGGCTTCAGTTGTAGAGAGATATATGGAGGTTTGTTTCTTGTGGATCTAGGACACTAAACAATTGCCAAGGAAGAATGCGCCTCCACTAGTGATTTTTCTATAATCAATGCTTCCTACCCAATTTGCATCTGTATAAACTCTAAGAACGAGGTTTGTTTCTTTTGGATACCACAAGCCATAATCAATAGTGCCTTGTGTTATCATTGAGTAAATTGTTGGGCTAAAGAAACAATCTACAAAGGTAACCTACAAACCAACTTTAAGACTGGAAGCTAGCCCTTCCAATATAGATAGGGCTCTCTCTGAGACTTGATCTCTGATAGATATATTGTTTTTGAACTGATGGCTAGGTTTAGATGATTGAGGTAGTTTTTTCAAGGTTTGTTGGCAAGGAAGTATAATATCTCTAGGGCTATGGAGTCAACTCCTGAAAACAAAGGAAAACAATGATTGGTAGGTAGAACTCCTAGAGGAACAAAGGCTAAATAAGGTCATGAACTTTCAGTTTTTATTTTGATTATGTAGGGTGAAATAGGAACAGAAACACCTAACAGAATCAGAGCACCATGAAAGATGAATTATGACCTTAGTTAAGAAGATAAACAGTGTTTAAATCACTTAATTCGATGAATATGGAAACTTAATTATCCAATTTAAACAGAAGAAAAGTGAATATGAAAGTAAAGACACAAGAAATACATACAAAGATAACAGAACAATCTTTAGATCACCACCATTAGAATCTTTTTCATAAAGAATTCAGGACTTATGCATGTGTGTTTCTATTAGATTCAAAAAATCACAATGAAGATCAAAATGTCTATACTTCTGCCAACTACCCCCTTCCTTCTTTACATGAAAATAATCAACATATATATATAACTAATGCCACACTTGGCTGCTAGGGGTCGAACTACTACATCCTGTAATCATGGATTTGGTTTCTTTCAAGGAGAACAAAAACTCCTACAAGATTTACTAAAATAGAAAATCTGATTTTTCCAATCATAATATAACCAAAGTATCCTTTACAATCATAGATATTGAGAAAAAATCGATCATGTGGTTGTAATGAGTCATCAGGTCTATCTAGAGGGTGCCTCGAGTCATCATGTGCACTGCTGGACAACTTTGTCACCCTTGCATACTGAATTCTGGTAATTGTTGCGCAAGTGTTGGCTACAACATTTGTGTAGCGACTTTGCATAGTGAATCTCCATTATGTGGTTGCTCCTGTCGATCCAGGTGGCATCAAACAGCTAGGAACCATGCATCTACCTCAAAACTTGTATACCTTTAATCATATATCCTCCTATTTTATCAAGTGAACTTACAGCATTTGCGTAGCGAATATTCGCTACGCAAGTGTTGTGTATGACTATTTCTTCGTTAAGACATCAGACTATGCACAAAAAATATTTCATGTCACCTTGGTGAAACAACCCTTCACAAATATCAAATGTATGTTTTCCACAACGTTGATGATGTAAACAAAACTTTGACATGGTTCCATACCAAATAAGGACAAAAAATAAGGCTTCCTCACTCATATTTCTACAATTTCAGCAAGGAGATTTAGCAAGTCTTTACCTTCTTTATCCAATTTCACTTTTAATCTTAAAGCCTTGTTTTCTTTTCTCAAAGACAGCTTCTATCTCTTTAAATTTCCCACCTGACCGAACAAGGCTGCATTCCTCTTCAACTTTGACTAAGCATTAGAAAGGACTGCACATGAATTATTTATGGTTGGTTTGCATTCCTTGTAATGTTTCATGATTCCTTGCTCTGATATTCTCTTTTCTTCCCTGATATTGATGATCTAATCTTGAGCTTCTCTTAGCTTCTTATTCATCCATATTATGTTCTTTTCTCCTTTTGTCGGTGAAGTAGGAGGTCTCTCACTTGCTACTTGCTTGCCCTGTATGTATGAACTATTCTTCCTGGATGAGGACCTTGTCAGAGGTGATGTGGATTTGGTTGCAACTGTCGTCTCAGGGATTTGCTTGATCTTCCTTCCCTTTGAAATTTCTTGCATAGGACCTACTTTTCTCTGTGGTGTTTGTGCTTTAGGAGTCTTCTCTGCTAGCTTCCTTTTCAATTCCTTGTTCTCTTAGTAGAATTGGGCTATAACATACTGAGCTTTCTTGAGTTTTTGTTGCATGTCTTTGATGTCTAAATCTTTCTCCCCTGGTTTCACTTGCTCCTCATCCATCTCCTGGGATGCAACTTCAACAAACTCTGTCTGAACTATGGGTATGGGAAGCCTCCTAGCAGATGACCTAGTGAGTGGTTTACTAGGAGCATGTGTCTACTTGGGTTCATCAATGAATTGTAGTTTTCTTCTTTTCTTAAAAACTAATTGACTGGGTGATGGATTCTCAATCTATTTTCCTTTTCCCCTTTTAACAACACCTCCTCCTTTCACCCCTGATCTATTAGATGTTGATTTCCCAGCAGACAAGGGGATATCTCCTTTAGGATCCACAGAAATGTTTGTTGAGGTCAAGAAGGAATCCCAGTCCCTGTTTAGATTTCTAAGCTCTTCAACCACCATCAACTTCACCAAAGAGTAGTGGAACAGGCTACTCTTTAGTTGGTCATCCTTGGATTCGACTTTGTCTGCCATTTTTCCTAGGCTTCTATATAGGTAGAAGGTTAAGTTTGGGGGGATTTTACCTGTGAAATGCATAAGAAGCCTTATGCTGTATTGATATACCCTGTCAAACCTACCCTCACAAGTAAAGTAAATTTCAGAATGCTCAAAGAAGAAAAACCTTCACGCTCAGCATGCAAGCTTGCACAGCAAAATAGGATGGCTAAGGCTTGGCTCAAATGAAGAAAACCTAGTTATATGAAAGGCAAATTCGTTCAGGGGCTAAAGTTTCAATGGGATCCAAGAAAGGCTCTTAGACAGTGATTGAAATGAATGAAGAGTGCGCCAGAAAAAACAAAGTAACAGGTTTGCGTAGCAAATGGAAGGACATAGGGTTTGCGTAGTGAATGGAGTTTACACAACATTTGCGTAGCGGGGTGATCGTTTGTGTAGCAGAGAGCTTTGGAGCTTGTTCAAGAGGCTATGGACTATGCACAGGTCATGAAGGCAATGCAAAAAAACAAAAAGGTGGCCAATATACATGCATGAATGGATACGGAGTGAAATTTGAAAAGGGAAGCGCTTATCCAAGGTGACAAGATGTTTCAAGGAAAATTAAGAAATTTTCCCAGTGAACTTGCGTAGGGCGTACATGTTTGAAGCTTGAAACAGTATGATGACATGGGGTGTCATGATTTTCCCTTCTTTGACCTCATGAGAGGTGATGATGAACCATAATACTCTTTGACATGACATTCACCCTAACCTATGACTCGACCTTAGCACATAATTTCCCACTTTTGTTATATGATTCTAGACATAGGAAAAAATGGACCATTACAAAACTTTGAGCACGATGGACTTTTAAACTCTTGACTCTTTGTTTTTTATGATGGTGTTTTATGAAAAATACAATACACCCTTTAACCCAACTTATGGCTAGACCCCTCACTGACATTCAAGTCACTCTTTATTCAATTGTTGATCTCATAAACCTTGACACACTATGACTCATCTAGGAATGCCTTAATCTTCCCAAGACCATGGCATGACTTTTCAAACTTTATACAAACTCTAAATTTTACCCTAAAAATATTGATGCTAACATTTGGCTCCAATGGGGATGCTATCCTCCCGTTGAGGTAGCAAAGAACAGCAGACCAAGTGCCTGACCATTGGTCTTTATTCTACTGAAAAGACTCTAAACTGACAAATAAACTCTTTGACAAGACTTTTTTGACACAACTTGGCTAACGCATCATAAACTTAGGGCCTTCACTTTGGGCTTCAATTTTGTGTTGATTATTGACTTCAAATGCTTCATCTGAAAAATAAAATGGTTATTTACAATGAAATGGAAAGACAGAAATTTTTTTAAGCAAGACAGTGTTTGAGAAACGTGTCATTCACGGGTCCTCCACCAATGAGATCTCCATTGAGATATTGCAGCAAATAAGCATTGTTCCCATGGTATGCAACAATCCTCAATGGTCCCAACCAAAGATTATCAAACTTCCCATGCTTCCCTCTGTCTTCATTCCTTGCATCCCACTTCATCACCAAATCATCCACCTTGAAATCATCTTCATTAGTATGCATGTCAAAGGCTCTTTTCATTTTGTCTTAGTGCAGTTGTGAGTTTTTTAAGACTTTTTCTCTCATTTGATGCACATGGATTAGTTGGTTTATCCTCCTTTGAGAATCATTTGGTTTAGCTTCTTGTTCTTGCAGCAGTCTCATCACTGGTAGTCCTAATGAGGTAGGAAAAATTGCCTTTGTACCATATACAATCTAAAAGGGTGATGTAGCAATAGACCTTTTGGTGGTGATCCTATCATCCCATAGTGCATAGATAAGATTTTGTGCCAAGATTTCTTGTTTTCCTGCTGAAGCTTCTTAATGATTCTGGTCAAGCTTGTGTTGGATGACTCAACCAACCCATTACCCTGTGGGTAATAAGCTATGGAATGGGAAAGAGTTATATTATAGTCACTGCATAATTTCTCCATTGTATTGGACTTTAATGATGTTTCATTATTAGTAATGATCTTGACTGGACAACCAAATCTAGACAAAGTATTACTTTTCAAAAATTGAATGATAATAGTATCAGTAGGTTGCCTTGTGGGGGCTGCTTCAATCCATTTGGTGAAGTAGTTTGTGGCTGTCAGTATCCACCTATGTTGAGTTGAGGATAGTGGATGGATATCTCCTATAAAATTAAGGCCCCATTGCGTAAATGGTGCTTCAACAGAGATAGGTTTTAAAGGTAAGGGTTGCAGCGTTCTTTTTCCATCAAAAATTTGGCATTCGTGATAGCTTGAAACTTCATTGTACACATCAGAAAAAATACTAGGACAATAGAACCCTGCCCTCAGTATTTTATGCACAGTGGTATTCCAATAATGGTTCCCTCCATAGTCACCTTTGTGAAACTCTTTCATAGATTTTTTCACTTCTTCCTCCAGCAAACAATTTAGCAATATCCCACCTGGATCTTTCCAATACAAAGAATGGTCCAAAATGAAAAACTTTGTTGCTTTCAACTTCAAAAATATGGCTTTGGTTTTTCTTAATTCGAGAGGAGCCTGTAAATTTTTTAATACATAAACAATATCATCATACCATGGACAATCAAGTAATTTTTGAGATACCTGTGAGACTGTCTCTTCTTCTGAATTTGCTAATAGGTCGGCAATGAAATTAATTCCCAAGACATTACAATTGGACTGTGCCATCAGATTTTCAAGTCCGTGACCTTTAATCAGCTTTGTAGGTTTGACCTCAAGGTCATACTCCAAAAACACACATATCCATTTTTCCCTTCTACCTTCAATATCCGGCTGAGTCAAAATGTCTTTCACAGAATTCCTAGGCACCTAAGCAATGATATGGGAATGCAAGACATAAGTTATGAATTCTTTGAGGGCCTTCACCAAGGCATATGCCTTCTTTTCCATGATGTCATACCTCAATGGAGAGTCTCTCAAAGTCATGTTATAATAGGCTATGGGATTTTCAAAGTTTTGTTCATCTTTTTGCAACAAAACACCAACAATGGTGTGTTCTGAAGAAAAAGAAAGAAAAATAAATTCTTTTGTAAAATTTGGACTGGCCAGCACTGGAGCTTTGGTCAGTGCCACTTTAATATCTTCAAAATACTTCCTAGCTTTAGGAGTCCATTTTATCTCATTTATTTTATTGAGCATGTTAGTGTTATACTTTATGATTTCATCCAACTTAGGGATAAACCTTCTCAAAAAATTTACTCTTCCTAGGAAAGATTGTACCTCCTTCTTAATCCTAGGTGTGTCAATCTTCAAAATTGCTTCTACTCTGTTGAGGTCTATCTTTATACCTTCCTTTGAAGTGATGTGTCCAAGTAATTTTCCTTGCATTCCAAAATTTGACTTTTTGGGATTCGGTGAGATGCAAAACTTCCTACATTTCTGAAAAACCCTTCTTAGATGTTTAAGATGTTCATCATCAGAATTTGAAAATACAGTGATATCATCTAAGTAAATGACAATAAACTTATCTTTCTCATCAACAAAGGCTATTTCCATGGCCCTTTGGAAGGTTTCCCCTGCATTTATAAGCCCAAGAGGCATTTTGCAATTCATGAAGGTGCCCTAAGGTGTTGTAAAAGTTGTCTTCTCTTGATCATTAGGATGTACCATGATTTGGTTGTATTTAGAGAAACAATCAAGCATTGATATTTTCTGAGATCCAACCACCTTCTGCAGAATGTAATCCATCTTAGGAAGTGGATAATTGTCTTTGAGAGACACTATGTTTAGATTTTGAAATTCTACACACAACTTGATCTCACCACTTTAATTCCTGACATACACTAGGTTAGCTACCCACTTGGAAAATCTTAAGGAAACTATAATTTTGGCATCAAAAAACTTTCGTACCTCCTTTTCAATCAATGGCAGCAAAAGAGGATTTATTCTTCTCAAATTTTGCTTGAAAGGTTTATGATCATCCTTGATTGGAATTACATGTTGAATTACCTTAGCATAATAGACACTTAAATCCTCATAGCTCCATGCAAAGGCATGAGGGAAATATTTCATTAGGATAATATACCTCTATTTAATTTCTAGACTGAGTGTCTTGGACAATTTGATGATAGTGGGATCTTTCTGAGTCCCAACGTTGCAATCTTCTATGTCCTCATCATTTGCAGTGATTTTAGGATTTCTGGCTACACCGTTGTAGTCAAAAATATTTTCTAATGGGACCAAACCTTTTGGAATGATGTTATATTTGAGTTGCACTATATCTCTACCAACAATGTGATTTTGAAAATAGACATCATTTGTGAACACATTTGCATCTTCTTCCTCTTCACAACAACACTCATCATCAATATTTGAATTAGAAAATTCATCACTCATATGAAGGAATCTTTCTACATGTTTGTCTTCTTAAAATATTTGCCAATATTTAATGTTGTCAGGTACTCTTGGCCTGTGCTTGACTTCAATTTCATACTTTTTGTTGGGAAAAGTTGGAATTTTGAAAACAGAGGTTGAAGTGGCTAGAGCATCAGCAATTAGATTTCCCCCCCTAGGAATCACTGATAAATTGTACTCTAAAAACTCTTCAAGAAGATCAAGTACTATATTCCTATATCCCCTCAATCTAGGATGCTTTGACTGATATATAGACAAGCTCGGAATGCCCATGTACAACTATCCTTCTATCACCCAATTCTTTCAAAGTCTTCAATCCCAAAACTAGTGCCTCATATTCAACCATGTTATTGGTGCAATCAAAATCAAATTTAAGAACAAATTTGTGTACATGTATTGGGAGGGATAATCCACACACCAGCTCCTGCTCCTTCTTTGTTAGCAGCTCCATCAAAGTTCATGTTCCACATCTCATCATCTTCATTGTTTTGTTGATCTGTAATCTTCTATGTTTGATGATTAGATTTGTCTTTGATGGTCATAACAATGTTTGGATCTTGGGTAATGGCTTGGTAAAAATATCTAAAATCTTCTCTTTGGAAGGAACATACTCTAATTTGACAACCTGATCCTGAACATGTTCTCTGAGAAAATGATATTTGATTGATATATGTTTTTTTTTGTAAATAAAAAAAAAATAATTCCTCAAAAAACTATTGTAATCATACATAACAAAGTCATGTATGGAGGGATGCCACATGTTCCACCAGACAAGTGGAAATTGGAATAGATGGCACCCTTCTGTTCTAGTTGTATCATGACAAAAACAAAAAATCCCCCACCTGTTCCACCAAACATTTGGAAACCAAAACAGGTGGCAGGGTAATACGGTGACAAAACTGTCTGAACATGCAGCAAGAATTCTCAACAGGAGTATGGAAAATTCACTTTTTTTTTGCAAAAGAAGTGAAGAGAGATGAAAGGATTAAACATCAAAAGAACCAGTAAAACATGTGTTTCCCTGAGTTCAACCTTAAGGAGTGAATATGTATGGTTGTGCACAAGTTGGGCATCATTACTGACTTTGTGAGCCATAACATACTTGAAGGAGATGGAGAGGCACCAACAGAGTTGAAGTGACCTTGCACATGCCTCCCATACCCATCATCGTCTATCTACCATGGCGCACTGAGAGCTCCATTAAACCTTCTCGAGGTAACTATCAAGCATGCTCATAAGTGCTTTGAATGTTATCCTCCATTCGAGAAATGAAGGTGAGGGCAATGGAAGGCTTATTAAATACATTGATCTGCATGCTATCAACATGGCACCCCGTATGGGGTTTGATTGATATGCTTAGTCTTGTAGTTTTGAACAAGATTTTTAAGGAGATTAATAGAACTTGTATTGTCACACATTATGGAGACAGGTTGATCAAACAGAACTCGAATATCCTTGAGATTGTTTTTAATCCAAAAAACTTGAGTACAAAAAAATGTTGTTGCTATATATTCGGCTTCAGTTGTAGAGAGAGATATGGAGGTTTGTTTCTTGTTGATCTAGGACACTAAACAATTTCCAAGGAAGAATTCACCTCCACTAGTGATTTTTCTATCATCAATGCTTCCTGCCCAGTTTGCGTCTGTATAAACTCTAAGAATGAGGTTTGTGTCTTTTGGATACCACAAGCCATAATCAGCAACACCTTGTGTTATCACTAGGTAAACTGTTGGGCTAAAGAAACAATCTACAAAGGTAACCTACAAACCAACTTTAAGATTGGAAGATAGCCCTTCCAATCTAGAGAGGGTTCTCTCTGAGACTTGATCTCTGATAGATAGATTGCTTTTGAACTGATAGCTAGGTTTAGATGATTGAGGTAGTTTTTTCAAGGTTTTTTGGCAAGGAGGTATAGTATCTCTAGGGCTATGGAGTCAAATCCTAAAAACAAAAGAAAACAATGATTGGTATGTAGAACTCCCAGAGGAACAAAGGCTAAATAAGATGATGAAATTTCAATTTTGAGTTTGATTATGTAAGGTGAAAGAGGAACAGAAACACCTAACAGAATTAGAGCACCATGAAATATGAATTTTGACCTTAGTTAAGAAGATAAACAGTGTTTAAATCACTTCATTATAGAGCACAATTCGATGAATATGAACACTTAATTATCCAATTTAAACAGAAGAAAAGTGAAGATGAAAGTAAATACACAAGAAATACATACAAAGATAAGAGAAAAATCTTCAGACCACCACCATTCGAATCTTTTTCATAAAGAATTCAGTACTTCTGCATTTGTATTTCTATTAGATTCAGAAAATTACAATGAAGATCAAAATGTATATACTTCTGCCAACTCCCCCCCTCCTTATTTACATGAAAATAATCAACATATATAGAAAACTAATTCCACACTTGGTTGTTAGGGGTCGAACTACTAATTTCACTTGTAATCTTAAATCCCTATTTTCTTTTCGCAATGACAGGTTTTGTCTCTTTAAATTTCCCACCTACCTGAACAAGCCTGCATTCCTCTTCAACTTTGACTGAGCATTAGAAAGGACTGCACATGCATTATTTATGGTTGGTCTACATTCCTTGTAATGTTTCATGATTCCTTCCTCTGATATTCTATTTTCTTCCCTGAGCTTGATGATCTGATCTTGAGCTTCGCTTAGCTACTTATTCATCCATCTTATGTTCTTTTCTCCTTTTGTGGGTGAAGTAGGAGGTCTCTCACTTACTACTTGCTTGCCCTGTATGTCTGGACTATTCTTCCTGGCTGAGGACCTTGTCAGAGGTGATGTGCGTTTGGTTGCAACTTTCTTCTCAGGGATTTTCCCTATCTTCCTTCCCTTTGACATTTATTTCATAGGACATGCTTTTCTCTATGGTGTTTTTGCTTCAGGAGTCTTGTTGGCTAGTTTCCTTTTCAATTCCATGTTCTCCTAATAGAATTGGGCTATAACATATTGAGCTTTCTTGAGTTGTTGTTGCATCTCTTTGACATCTGAATGTTTCTTCCCTAGTTTCACTTGCTCCTCATCCATCTCCTGGGCTACAACTTCAACAAACTTTGTCTGAACTATGGGTATGGGAAGCCTCCTAGTAAATGACCTGGTGAGTGGTTTACTGAGAGCCTGTGTCTCCTTGCATTCATAATTGAATTGTAGTCTTCTTCTTTTCTTCAAAACTTGTTGATTGGGTGATGGATTCTCAATCTCTTTTCCTTTTCCCCTTTCAGCAGCACCTCCTCCTTTCACCCTTGAACTATTAGATGTTGATTTCTCATCAGACAAGGGGGTATCTCCTTTAGAATCCAGGGAAATGCTTGTTGAGGTCAAGAAGGAATCCTAGTCCCTATTTAGTTTTATAATATCTTCAACCACCAAAAACTTCACCAAGGAAAAGTGGAACAAGCTACTCTTTAGCTGGTTAGCCCTCGCTTGGACTTTGTCTGCCATTTTTCCCAGGCTTCTATATAGGTAGAAGGGTAAGTTTAGGGGGATTTTCCCTGTGAAATGCATAAGGAGCCTTAGGTGGTATTGATATACCCTATCAAACCTACCCTCGCAAGTAAAGTATTTTTGGATTACCCTCAAAATCTTCTCATAAGGTTCCAAAACATATTCCCTAGGGATGGTCGCACTAATTTTTTGCTTTCTATGCTTAGGTTTGAGAAAATCAACGTAAAACGAAAGATCTAAGGGCATACCTTTAAATCACTTTTATCCCTATATAGGGATCTCTGTAGTAGTTGATATGGTTTCTTCTGATACTGGACAAGTGATCCTTGCAATGCTTGTGTTGAGACCATTAAAGTTCAGAGCAATTTTTTTGGTTAGTTGCACATTATACCCCTGAACTCTTTCACTTCATCTCATACATTCAGCCTGCTCAAAGGACACCCTGTATGCAGGGTTTGATTTCACCAAAGTCATCCCTTAGGTTTCATATCTAAAAACATTTCCTCCCTTATATTTCTTGTTTCTCTGTGAAGTGATGGTTCTGCAATGTCTTCCTTGCAAAAGTAAATTTCAGACTGCTCAAAGCAGAAAAACCTTCACGCTCAGCATGCAAGCTTGTGCAGCAAACTAGGATAGCTAGGGTTTGGCTCGAATGAATCAAACCTGGTTATATAAAAGGTGAATTCGCTGAGAGGTTAAACTTGCAATGGGCTCCAAGAAAGGCTCTTAGACAGTGAATGAAACAAATGAAGAGTGCACAGCAAAAAACATAGTAATAGGTTTTCGTAGAAAATGGTAGCACATAAGGTTTGCATATCGAATGTAGTTTACAAAGCATTTGCGTAGCAGGGTTATCATTTTCATAGTAGAGAGATTTGGAGATTGTTCGAGAGGCCATGGACTATGCACAGGTCGTGAAGGCAATGCAGAAAGACAAAAAGGTGGCCAATATACATGCTTGAATGGATAAGGAGTGAAATTTGAAAAGGGAAGTGCTTATCCAAGGTGACAAGACATTTCAAGGCAAATTTAGGAATGTGCGCAGTGAACTTGTGCAGTGCGTACATGTTTGAAGCTTGCAACAGTACAATGACATGGGATGTCATGATTGTCCCTTCTTTGACCTCATGAGAGGTGATGATGAACCATAATACTCTTTGACATGAAATTCACCCTAACCTATGACTCAACCTTAGCACATAATTTCCCACTTTTGTTATACGATTCTAGACTTAGGAAAAAATGGACCATTACAAAACTTTGAGCACGATGGAATTTTAAACTCTTGACTTTTTTCTTTTTATGATGGTGTTTTATGAGAAAGACAATACACCCTTTAACCCAACTTATGGCTAGACCCCTTACTAACATTCAAGTCACTCTTTATTTAATGGTTGACCTCATAAACCTTGACACACTAACTATGACTCATATAGGAATGCCTTGATCTTCCCAAGACCATGGCATGACTTTTCAAACTTTATAAAAACTCTAATTCTTACCCTAAAAATATTGATGCTAACACATTGCAAATATCTAGATATTATTTTAATCGCAAGAGCATGAGTTTCCTTAGGATTAGATTGAAATCTACCTAGCAAACCTATTGTTTGTACGATGACAGGCCTTGAAGATGTGAGATAGAGTAAATTGATTTTCATAGACATGTACATGGTTTGATCTACTTCTGGAGCATCGTCATCCTTGATGA
>JASDQU010685339.1:0-14504 GCA_032191745.1 Picea mariana | reverse complement strand
ATTTACTCTGCAAATATTGGATGATAATGCTACATTGATATAACACTTGCATTATATGGTTAAAAAATGATTACATTGTTCTATTATTGATTCACCCCCCCCCCTTCGGTAATCCAACAATTGGTATCAGAGCAGGTTCCTTCAAAAATCAGTTTAACCATTGAAAGGTAGATCATGGAGAGCAACAAGATGTATAAAAATGGAATACCATAGTTTGATGGGCATAAGTATGCATTTTGGAGCATACGGATGAAGACATATATACAGGCACAGGGATTTGAAATTTGGCAATCAATTGTGGATGGATACATAGCACTAACAGTTCCGCTGACAAATGACAAAGCAGTGAAACTCGATCAAAATAATTCCAAAGCCACAAATGCACTTCTGAATGGTCTTGGAGAATCGGTATTCACCAAAGTTGCACATTGTAAATCCGCTAAAGAGATTTGGGAACAACTTCGAAATATTTATGAAGGAAATTCAAAAGTGACGCAGCACGTGCCACCCACGCGTCCCGCTTCCACCAGGACCTTCTTCACTCAGGCCTGAAGAGTCAAAGAACTCTTCCCACTCCTTTCAGGAGTTCTCAATACCCACAAAAATCTCCTTTCGGCGATCTCCCCTTTGCCTTGTCGGGAAATCGGGTTTCGAGATATCGCGAAACTCGGGGGCACGGTTCTCGTGCTAACCAAAACCCGAACCTCGATGGGTCTGAAAGTCAATGCTCTCCGCTCCTGTCGGGGATTTCCCTATCGGGAAATTGGCACACACGATGTCGCGGTTCACTTGCACCACATATCCCCGAACCCATAACTCCGATACGCACGTGCGCTTCCTCCTTACTACGTCACCTTTACTCTCTGTTCGATCGGGAATCGCGTGATCGCGATTTCAAAGGTCGAAATTCTTTTGCATTGGAAAACCCTGAATGTCGAACCCTAACTTCCTGGAATCCTGTGCCACGTGTCCCCGTAGCGATCGATGGCTCCGATTATGTCGGAGAATCGCTAATCGTGATTTCAACAAGTATGAAACTCTTGCCTCTGTGAACCCCGATAAGCCGAATCCCGATGGCTCTTGGTTCCTTCTTGCGCCTAGGCTAAATCCCTCGCAACTTCTCCAGGATCTGACGCTCGACGGGTTTTCGTGAATCTTCCCTGTGAGAACTGTCCATCGATTCCTCCTCCTTGAGGAATTCTTCCGCCTCCCCTGTCGTGTTGAACCTTTCCTTGAGCCGCTTCCGAGCCCTCCTCCGCTGTGTCATGAAGGAACTATTCCTCCTGAGTTTGTCAACTCTGACTCCTTCAGAGACCTTGCGCACGCTCCCCGTGTTCGACCGTCAACAACTCTCAAAGTGTTGAGTCTTCCAGGCTCTGTGCACTTCTAGCAACAGCAGTCTATGCCTCCCTTTGCTCAGACTAGCCACTGAGACTTCAAATTTAGCCTGCACTTCTCCTGCACGACTCCACCAACACAAACCAACTTCTGGGTGAACGAGAATAAGAGTTTAACTGTCGAGCCTCATCAACGCACTCTATGTGGATGAATTCAACTGCACTCTATGCAGGAATCTCCTAGCTCAGACAGAGAAACAATTGAAACTCATTCTCTTCTCTCTCAGACTCTAATTAAAACTCTGAAATCACATGCACAGCATATTCAAAGCAATTGCATAAACAAAAAAGAAAATATTCATAAGTACATAAACCTCATACATAGAGAAACAACACCAGCCATGAAATTGAATCAAAGACTCTCTTCTATTAATTCGATAACATCTGTACATGGGTGTTCTTCATAAATTCTCTGCTTGCTCCTCTTCTTTCTCCTGAATGCTGCAAATTTTGAATATGTTACAAATGATACAAGGAGGGTGTCTATATCCGTTTTCCCTCTCGAACTCTAAAACTGTCTAATCTAGTCTTAAACATCTATCTACCTGCATTAAATCTATTAAATGCCTCATCTACTTAAGGACGAGAGCTTAAAGGCTCAAGGTCCGCTATAATGTACAAAGGCGCCTTCATAAATGGTTCATTTACACATTGGCGCATCATCTTAAATGAAATTTCAAAAGTTTCGGCTGGCCTTGTCCAGTTGTTCGTTGTCTTTCATGCTAGCTCGCTTGTCTTGGCAATGCTCTGTGATGAGTTGGCGATGCTCCTGCATCAAAAAGTCAAAGCAGCAAAGCTTCAAACTTACAGAGGTCACTTCGAACAACTAAAGATGAAGGAAGATGAGAATATTGCAGATTTTTTTTTACGAGTTGATGAAACAGTAAATGAGATCTTGGGATTGGGAGAAGAAATCAAAGAATCTGTAATTGTTCAAAAGGTACTAAGATCTCTTCCTATAATATTTGACCCTAAGATATCACCACTAGAAGAAAGAGCAGATCTAAACTCAATAACCATGGACAAACTACATGGAATTTTCACAGCGTATGAAATGAGAACTGAACAGGAAAATCCAGATATAAAAGAAGTAGTCTTCAAAGCATCAAAAAGGTCAAAGCAAAACGTAAAGCAAAAAGAAAAAGAACATAGCAGCAGCAATGATGTCTCGGAAGATGATGAAGAAGTGGCCAACTTTGTCATAATATTGAACAAGGGAACCAACGACAAGTATAGAGGTAAACTTCCTTTGATTTGTTTTAATTGTGATGGTATTGGTCATTTTGCTAACAAATGTCCTCATAAGAAAAAGAGAAATGATGAAGGTTACTCAAATAGCAAACAAACATATAAAGGTAAAAGAACCACAAAGAAAGTTTTCAAGAAAAGCTTATACACCAAAGAAGACATCTCACCATCAGATAAAGATGAAGTCAATGACAATGAGATAGAAAGAGTTATATTCATGGCAGTATAAGACTCTGATAAAGAAGACTCCGAAGAAGAAGATGAAGAGGTCGAAGAAGAATATGAAGACGCAGAAGTTGACTACAGACAAGAATTGTTGTGTGCCATAGAAGTTATCAGAAGATAAAAGAAGAAAAACAAGACTCTACAAGCGGAACTAGACAAGAAAGAAGACACTCAAGAACTAGAACAAATGATCACAAATTTGAAGGTTTAAATTGAAGAAGATAAAATAATTGAAGAAGCACTCAAAGAACAACTAGAAGAAAAAGACAGGATCATTGGAAATTTGGAAGCAAAAATTGTCACATTAAGAAAGGATATTCAAAAGAAAAATATGCAAAACAACTCAAAAGTTTTGAATAACATTATCAGCAGTCAAAAACCTCATCATGACAAGTCCGGAATTGGATACAATCCGACAGAAAAGAGATCAATATCCAAAACAACAGAACAAGAAACATATCCAAAAAGATATGCAGAAACAATCAAATGGTATAGGAAGGTCTACAAAAAAATTTACAGGAACACTCCTCCACCGAGAAGATTCAGATTTCAAAATCAACGACCGACAGAATCAGATAGGCCTCAGGAAGAAGAAGGATTCATAAGAGTACCTTCTTTCAGAAGATCTTCAACTCCCTGGTATAAAACTATATCTTTTGGTTTATGTTATGCATGTAATAATTCTGTACATGAAGCTGTGAATTGCAGAGCTAACAACAGGAACATAAACAACTTTGAAAGTCATACACAAAAGGGTTATCCAAGAAGGCCTACTGAAACACAGAGAAGAAGTTACAACATGTTTGAATCTTTAAGCACTGAAGTGGAATGCTACAAATTAACAACTTTGGACACATGGCCAAAGATTACAGAATGACAGTCCCTCCTAGAGAACCACAATAGAACAACAATAGTCACAGACAGGAACCTCGGAAAAGGACATGGATAAGAAAGCAGAATCATTATAGCAATGAAGAATGCACACTCGCTCTAAAAGATAAGCAGAAGAAATGTGGTTGGTATGTTGACAGTGGTTGTTCAAAACACATGACAGGTGATAGAAATGGGTTTCTTACATTAAGAAAGGAAAGAGATGGATCAGTCTCCTTCGGAAATGATGATTCAGCTAAAATCATTGAAAAAGGCACGGTCATAATTGGGAACAAGAATACCAAGGCAGAAAATGTTCTACTAGTAGAAGATATGAAACATAATCTTCTAAGTGTGAGTCAAATGTGTGACCAAGGTTACAAAGTTACTTTTGATTCACAAAAGTGCGAGATAAGAAAAGAAGGTTCAGGAAAATTGATTGCTACGGCTGCGAGAACTTCAAACAACATATATGTATTAAGTGAAATTGGATATGAAAAGTGTTGCATAGGAAAGGAAGATGAAAGTTGGCTATGGCACAAAAAAATGGGTCACATACATTTTGATATCCTTGTCAAAGTCACCAAAATGAAGCAGTTAAAGAAATGTCCCAGATCACGAAACCAACCAACACTTTATGCAAGCATTATCAACAAGGAAAGCAAATAAAGACCAAGTTTAAATAAAAAGAATATTCAAGGACAAGACCACTAGAAATTGTGCATACTGATCTAGTTGGACCAACTACAACAAAGGGTTTAAAAGGTGAGAAATACTTTATGTTATTAGTTGATGACTATACAAGAATGACTGTAGTTTGTTTTCTCAGGAATAAGTCATAAGCTTTTGAAAACTTCAAGATCTAAAAGGAAATGGTTGAAAATGAAATGGATTCAATTATCAAATGCTTGAGATCCGATCATGGAAGAGAGTTCACTTCAAAGGAATTTATGGACTACTACAGCAAGCATGGAATAAAAAGGAAATTTTTTGTTGCTAGGACACCTCAACGGAATGGAGTTGTTGAAAGAAAGAACAGGACAGTACAGGAAATGGCTCAAACAATTCTAATGGATTCCAAATTGACAGATATATTTTGGACACAGGCAGTGCATACAACACTTCACATTCAAAACAGAGTAATGCTCAGAAACAACACTGACAAAACTCCCTATGAACTATGGAAAGGAAGACCAGTAAATGTGAAGCACTTCAGATTTTTTGGAAGCAAATGCTACATCAAAAGAGAATATGGCAGAATAGGAAAGTTTGACTCTTGTGTGGACAACGAAGTACTTGTTGGTTACTCAAGTACAAGGAAAACATACAAATGTTACAACCTGAGATTGAACAAAGTTCTGGAAAGAATAATCGTAACAATTAATGAAACAGGTAGACAAGAATTAAAGGAAGAAGAAAATGGATCAATGGAACAACTTTATGAAGAAGAAGCAAAAGATGAAAAATAAGTAGAATGGGAGGATGAAGAGGATCCGACAGAAGCAGAAGAGCAAGTTCAGCAAGTGCCTCCAAAGACACCTAGCAGACGAGTGGAGCAGATTGGGCAGGTTGCATTGATGATCGACGAAGCACCAATGGAGCAGCGTTCTACTTGGGTGAGTGTTTAGTATCATGGATAAGCAAGAAACAATCATCAGTATATTTATCTACAGTTGAAGCAAAGTATATTGCAGCAACAACATGTTGTACACAGGTTCTATAGATGAAACAAACTCTAACAGATATACAGGTTGAGTATGATGAGCCCATTCCAATCTATTGTGATAATACAAGCGCCATCAGTGTCTCAAAGAACTCGATGATGCACTCCAAGACGAAGCACATTTCAATAAAGTATCACTTTCTACAGGAACAGGTTGCAGAAAAGAATATCAAAGTTGAATATGTGGGCACAAAATAACAAGTGAAGCCTTTGAGTATCTTCGCCAAAGACTCAGAGTTATTTCTACTCCAAAATGAATGCTTTTGAATGCTTATCTTATATGTCTTAGATGTACACGAGGAAGCACCATAAAGAGGACAGTTTAGTTGGGAGATCATACGAGTCAATTAGGGGGAGTAGCCTCGAATGAAAAGATACATTTGCCATTGATGACAAAGGGGGAGAGGTTTATCAGATGCAGAGTACAGAGGCATGGTTCTAGGGGGAGCGTTGGTCACAGAGATGCAAGCATGGTTTCAGGGGGAGCATGAGTGATATTATTTCATTATTGCATCAGAGTGTTGTCATCAATGCCAAAGGGGGAGATTGTTGATTAATTGGGTTGGTTGTCATTGATGTCAAACCTTGAAGAAAGTCTGGTAGCACAAAAGTTTGGGTAATGGACTCAAGTTTGTTTGATATATAATGGTATGATTTTTGATATATTTGCAAGTAATATTATTCTAGATGGATAGTACATGTCATTCCATTTCTGGTGGCATGTGGAACGTTACATAACTCCTCGCGATTTGAGAGTTATGACCTTACAAATTTGGAGGACCCTCATATGTTGGCTTGAAGCCCCAAAAGGTCAAAGAAGTCAAAGTGTTTGCAAAGAATAAATTATTTAAATAATAAAGTGAAGTGACAAAGTTAAAAAGGATTATTTAAATAATAAAGTCAAGTGACAAAGTCAAAGAGGATTATTTAAATAACAAAAGTCAAATAAGATTATTTAAATAATAAAGTGAAGTGACAACGTCAAAGAGGATTATTTAAATAATAAAGTGAAGTGACAAAGTCAAAGAGGATTATTTAAATAATAAAGTAAATGGTGAACTTTCTAATTATGGAAAGTGGTTAGAAGTGGGTTAGCCCTAAAATAAGGAAATTGGGTTAAGATGGTAAAAAGGTAACCCCTTGAGGAAGCTACATGAAAGTATAAATAAGAGGCAAGGCTCTCTCATTTTAATCACACTTGAGCATATTGAATATCTATAGGTGACTGAGGTAACTGTTGTTACTCGGAACTGAATTTGGGTTGCATGCAAATCAATCTCGAGGCAACCTTGAACCACTTTGGATTGGAAGCTGCCCCTCCCAACCCGAGAGGGATCTCTCGAATAATGTCACAATATGATCATCAGTAAGCGTGAAATGGTGGGCAGATTTATGGATAAATGATAGTTTTGGATTTTTAAAGTTTGGGGTTGGACCAGGAAAACAGTCCATTGGGCATGGAGTCAAGTGAAAACCAAAGAAAAGAGATAATAGCAGTGATCGTATAACTTGCGGAAAATGAGGCAAAGTAAGTCTATCTTTCAGCAATTGATAATCGTGATGTGGTAGCAGAAAAAGAAAAGGAAAAGGCCATCACAGTGAAAGCATCTATCGAGGATGAATTTTCACTACAACTTTAGAGGAAAAAAACTGAAGGTTGATAACTAGATGCAGAGCACTTATCTTGAGTGAATTCTGACTAGTCACCATAGAAATGCAACACATATATATCAACTGTGTGTAAGGAGAATATAAAATGAATTCCAAACAAATTTTAACTCGGCTGAAAAAGGAAGAGATAGACAATATGACAATGACAACAGAAAGAACATACTAAAAGAATCGACCGTGATGAATCTCACGATATCAAGTGAAAACATCATCTGTATTACTCCATTCCGGGTTTACAAAATAACTCGGCTTACAAAGGAGCCCCTCTTCCCAAGAGGTTTTTTTCCCAGCCCCCTCTTTCGTCAACCTCCTCCAACGATTATTTAACTAATCTCACCCTCAATACGTTACATAACTCAGTCTTAAAAGAAATAATATAAAATAAATCTCTTTTTGTTTCGAGAAATATGAAACGGTTTGCCTTCTTGGAATTCTGCGACTGCCAGATGCTCTGCCAGCTTCTTTAAACCGTTACTAATCATTTTGACAAGTGGTGCATGGATGATCCCTTTGTATGATTGAACTTTAATGCCGAGTGTCATTGCTCAGATAATGCATTTGATCACCCAAATTGACAACAAAGGCCCCTTGAATGGGCTCTAGTATTTCTCAGGCTCCAACTCCAAGATGGGATCTCTACAATTCTAGATCATTTCATGCTCAAACTACATCACTACCATGTTGTTCTGGATCACAATAAAACATTAGTATGCTCTAGAAAAACTGTCTGAGATCAGCAAAAACCTTACAACTTCCATTTAGGATCTGAATGATGTTAAGTATGATATTTAAAAGTTAAAAAATTCAATTTGTACAGTGCTTCACAAATGCAACCTAGGATCAGTGATATTGAGTTTCCAATGTTGATCTGGGAATCCAGAGATTTGAGCTTGCATTCTATCCCACTCGAGAATCTCCTTCTGAACAGTAGGAACAAGGCAAAACTGGTGCAACTGGTGAGGCATGTTGTCGTGGATCTTCCACCATCTAGCATGAGCAACATTACTAGCGTAGGTCCTCTGGTTCTCCATGTTCCAGTTGCAATCGTAATCTCTGTAACAGAGCCATGGCTTGATGCACAGGTAATGCAGAACGTATAGCTCTGGAGGATCTACGCCGAAAAGGCTCGTTTTCATCTCAAATTCCTCGGTATCGTTGGACCATAAATGTTTCAGATAGTTCATGCGCTTTGGGATCCTGTGCCACCATGTGAATACCTCATTCAGGTACCCCTGGTCTCCGCCATTGTAGGAAACAATATCCCTCCTGTGTCGCAACAGGAACCTGAAGGTGCAATTCGAGGGCTCGATCACCATCATTCCCGAGTTGAAAACGAACCTGCTATTACCTGTCGCGGAGATCCCGAGGAGATCGAATAAGAAATCCAAGTTGCGGAGAATAAGAAGATCTGAATCGATGAAGATGATCTTGTCATAGTCCGTGAGCTGCCATAGCCTGAATTTGCTATAATTCCATTCGTTGTAAGAATCCTTCTCAGCTCTAGGGTTGCGAATCCTACGGATTTCTCTAACTTGCCAATCGACTGCTCTGAGGCCTTCGCGCTTCTCCTCTCTCACCTTCTTGTCCACTAAAATGATGAGATCCTTCATAGACCCACTCATGCGTATGATTTGAGCGAGGGCTATGGCTCCACAGACATAGAACTCTGACGAATGAAGAATGGTCACGTAAGCTTCCCTGTGGTTTGGATTTAATACCCGCGGTGTTTCAGGATGATCCTTCCATGACACTGCCAATTCACAGGATCCAACAAGAAGTGAAATCTTCTGATTCAACTTCTTCACATCAGATGCATAGAGCCACACAGCATCCATGCCCTGATTTTTTAACGAGATCCTCGCATCTGAATAGATCCGGCATCAGACGACACGAACTGAAGAACAACATTGCCATCTTTTGCCCATTTCTGGAAGCTCTGGCGACCACATTTGCAGAGACGAGATGAATTTGCAAGCGCAAAACATCTCTCGACCAACCTTGCTCAGGCTTCCTGCAAGGCAGCCTCACCACCACAAGATCGAACTTGGTCTCGTTGTTGATCTCGAGCATGGGTACAGTCGGACAGACGGGAGTAGTGTACTACTCTTCTTCGTCGATCCATTCAGGGAACAAATCAGTCCATGCCACATCCTCGTCCACCCACTCAAACTTAATTACTGTGGTTTCTCCCAGAGGTTCCCATTGATGCACTTCTTCCAGGTCTTCTCGTGGATTCTATCTTTGGATTTTTGTGTGCGTTATCTCGTGACTTGGCCTTCGGTGGATAGTTGAGAAATTTGGGCGAAAGTGCCTAAGTAAGTTTGGAAATTTTTAATATCTGTTACAACAGTAACCAAAGAATATCTAAGTTGAATTCCAGAGGGAAGGTGAAGTAAAGAAGGCCGAAGTTCAAGGAAGGATAAATTCTTTTGACGATGCTTTCTAAGGTATGTTATTTACAGGTCATCTCACCATTTTCGCAATAACTTTTTTCTAGAATGATTCAGACCGTGAAATTGGGAGGCCATTGAGGAAACATATCCAAGTAGTTGTGGTATGAATTTCATCTTGTGATTCATTGTATTTTTGGAGTTACACTTCGTGGAAAATAGGGTTTGTGGGTAGTCCTGAAACTAGTCTAAAACAGGTGTTTCGGGTAAAAACGTCATAACTTCTTCATAAAAAATCCAAATTACATAAGACCATATGTGTTGGTTAGAGTAAATTATGTAGTATTCTGTGTAAAATTTTCAGATCCATACAACAAACATTCTGTCCAGGGCATGCTCTACAAGTTCGCTCTCTAGAATAAGCCAGAATTCAACAAGGTATGCCATTTTTGCTATAACTCCTTTTCTGAGAGGTTCCAAGTAGTGATACCTAGAGGAATTGCATAAAACACACTGAAGAACATTGTGTACTATTTTCATATCTTTATTCATTACAGGTACATAGTTATGATTATTTCAAGTTAGGGTTGTTGACTAATCCAAAACTACTCATGTGAGACTAAAGTAAAGTTTGATGAAAATGATAGTCTCTTGTTGTTAAAGTTAAGGAAGGTTTGCAGGTTGAGGTATAGGTTGGTGCATGCTTGATGCAGTCTTTTATGGTACAAGTTGATTACAGGTTGTTTGGTACAGGTTGGTTCATGGTTGATGCACATGTTTATGGTACAGGTTGATTACAGGTTGGTGCATGGTTGATGCACTTGTTTATGGTACAAGTTGATTACAGGTTGTTTGGTACAGGTTGGTGCATGGTTGATGCACTTGTTTATGGTACAGGTTGATTATAGGTTGAGGTACAAGTTGATGCATGGGTTATTCATGGTTTAGGTTATTGGTATTGGTTGTTTGGTGCAAGTTGATTGGTACAGGTTTACAGTAGTATATCTCACAGTGATAGTGTGATAGTGGTTCCATCATTCTACTTATACATCAAGGCGATTGGACGGGGCAAGGACAGGTGGTTGTAGTCAAAGAACATAGGGGGTTGTAACCTCCTTCTGGTTGTAGCCAGAGAATTGGGGAGTTGGAGCATCCCTCGGGTTGTAGCCTGAGAAACAAGGAGACTAGAGCCTCCTTCCAATTGCAATTGGAAAAAAAAGGAAGTTGGTGCTTCCAATGAATGTAATTCTTCAAGACATATTAGAAAAATCATTATGTGGTTTTCTCCCGCTTTGGGTTTCCACGTAAAAACACTGGTGTTTTGTGTATGTGTATGATTGTTCATTTGTTCATTGTTTATTTACTATGAAAATATTGGATGAGAATGCTACATTGATATAACACTTGCAGTATATGGTTAAAATAGGATTAGATTTCTCTATTACTAGTTCACCCCCCCTCTCAGTAATCCAACAAATCATTTTTTGTCTATCAGCTTGATAGGATTCATGCACATGTTGCTTCCTTGCTTCATATTTGTTTACATAGTTGGGATGATCCAGTTCTGATTGCGTATTCTTATCATATTTTGATTTGTTAGGCTTTCCTCTGAGAGCATTTGCATAACTTGTAGGTTCCTCACGAGTTAACATGTTGGTGCTTGATTCACCTTTGAAAATTTTCAGACTTTCCTTATATCCTAGCCCTGTCTTGTCATATGTTCATCTCTGATTGTTGAGAATGTTATATAGAGTTTCCAATCATTTTATGAATTTCATTTGAGTTTTGTATTTCTCTAGATCCTTTCTTATGACAACTATTTATGCTTCTAGTTTGTCACAGATGTTCTCTTTTTCTTTTATCTGATTCATCAATATTTCTTCCCTTCTTTTGGCCTCTTCTAGCTGGATTTTTAAGCTGATAATATCTTCGTTGATCTCATTTTATTTTACTTTATAAAAATGTAACCGTTATTTTCTTAGTCTATTATTTTTATTGAGTCGGGAGATTCCCTCCAGAGCACTAATGAGTTATCCTTCTATGTCTACTACAGCTTCGCATTCTTCAGTGTCTGTTTTTTATTTATCAGATTTGTGTTGCTCCAAAGCCATGATAATTTTTTCATCTTGAATTATATCTAGCTCATATTCTTCTTCTTTAGTGTCTGAAAATTTGTTGTTATCCTCTTTTGAATAAAAAATGTTCATTTTAAAAGACTTTTTCTTTTTAAACTCCCTAGGTTTATTCTTGTCTTTTCTTTCTTTTTCATTGGTGTTGTTTTCTTTGAAAGGACATTTAGATGCAAAATGACCAACTTTACCACATTAAAAGCATTTGAATGGTAACATACCTTTATATTTTTTGAAGCCCCTCTTCAATTTCCTTACAAATTTATCTTCTTCTTCATCTGAGAAATGTTATGATGAATCATAGTACTTAGATGTTGACGATTTCATTGATGCCTTGGAGACTGTGTCCTTTAGATCTGGCTATTATTTCCTACTCCTCATCTCATAAGCAGTTAGAATTCCATGGAGCTTGTCCATAGTCAATTTATCTAGTTCATGCATTTCTTCTATAGCAGAAACAATTACATCAAGTCTTGAGGGAAGAGATCTCAGTACCTTTTGAACTACTATAGATTCTTCAAGCTTCTCACCTAGCCCTTTCATAGTATTTACAATCTCATCTAATCTGAGAAATAAACCTGCAATATTTTCATCTTCACTCGCTCTTAGGCTTTCAAATTGCATTTTGTAATCTTGAAGTTTGGCCAACTTTACTTTCTCGTCTCCTTCATAACTGTTTACTAGTTTGTCCCATGCAGGTTCCAACTACATTACTTTGATAAATTTTGTTTATGCAAGTCCTTCTTGGATGGCATTCATAGCTCTTGCATTACTGTAGTAATTTTTCTTACCATCTTCATCAGTTGGAAGAGTAGTTGGGATTTTATAACCATCTACCACAATCTGCCAAACTTCCATACCAAGAGACATCAAGTAGGTCTTCATTCTGATTTTCCAAAATGCAAAATTTGTTCCATTGAACATAAGAGGTATAGTTGAAGAAGAAAAATAATCTTAACTTGCCTTACTTTCTATGTGATCTTCCTTCCATCAGTTAGGTTGTTACTAAAGGAATTTTGCTCTTATACCAATTGTTGAAACTCACAGCAATACTAAGAGGGGGGATGAATCAATATTGTATCAATTTTCACTAGTTTGTTTCCTTTAAATGACTAAATTTATTTAGAAGTTCTTACTTAATCACCAATGCATGCAGAAATCAAAACAACACAGAAAACATAGTACACCAGGATTTTTACGTGGAAACCCAATGCAGGAGAAAACCACAAAACATCTTTCTTTCTGTTATTCTGCAAGCGCCAACTTACAATTTATAATTTTTCATCTTGACAGGCACCCACCCATTGTAGATAATGAGGATACAAATCCTCTGAGGCACCAACCTATCGCAGATAATGAGGACATCAATCCTCTTGATCACCAACCTGTCGCAAATAATGAGGACACCGATCCTCTCAGACACAAACATGTTGTAGATAATTAGGACACCAATCCTTAGTGAGCTTCAACCCACCCTAGCACCACCTTAGCACCACCCTACCACCCTTAATTCAGTTTTTTTTTAAATTCTTACAGAACATGGACCTTGTCAAGACTTTTTTCTATGATTAAAAACAACTGATAAATCTCCAGTTTAGTTCTTTTGAACAATTACAATACCCTTTTCCCTCTCATTATCAACACTTCAATCGAACAGAGTGCATCCCTATTTATAATTTTTTTTCTTGAGCTCCCCTTCATGTATGTGGACGCGTAACGGTTACATTGTGGACATATTTTGACGAGATCAAAGTCTTGTTAGTTACACTTATGTCTAAATAAAGTATGTGGACACGTGACAGTTGCATTGTGGACAATTATTAACCAGATCAAAGTCTAGGTAGTTATATGTGGACACACTTTTGTATAAATTAAGAATATTTATTTGTTCAATTACAACTGGACATTCTTTGACTAAATCAAACAGACCAAATCTTCCAACGAATAAGTTTCAGGTCGTCTCCTCAAAATTGATGCAGCAATTTACATTCTGGATTACTCAATGTGCAGCTAAAATGGGAGCGCAACACTCAAGTCACAAGTCTTCATCTTGTCCCACTTGCTTTGAAGAATGCTCACCCAATTTCCCCATCAAACTGTTAATGTCCCCCGGTGATTCACTCTCTTGATTTCCAAACTTCCACTCATTTTGTCGCATTCCACTTCGTCGCTTGTCACTTGAAGTTCATTTTGTTACACTCCACTGTGTCATTCGTCGCACTTGTTCGGTTATTGAGAAGGGGGGTGAATCAATAATAGAGCAATTTAATCCTTTTTAACCATATAATCCAAGTGTTATATCAATGTAGCATTATCATCCAATAACTGCAGAGTAAATAAGCAATGAACAATCATACACATACACAGTACGCCAATGTTTTACATGGAAACCCAAAGTGGGAGTAAACCACGGAATGCTTTTTCTTATATGTCTTGAAGAATTACATTCATTGGAAGAACTAACTTCCTTTGTTTTCCATCTGCAACTGGAAGGAGGCTCCAACCCCCTAGTTTCTCAGGCTACAACTTGAGGGAAGCTCCAACTCCTCGATTCTCTGGCTACAACCACAAGGAGGCTACAAACCCCTATGTTCTTTGGCTACGATCGGAAGGTGGCTACAGCCACTTGTCCTTGCCCCGTCAAACCGCCCTGATGTATAAGTAGAATGATGGAACCACTATCACCCTATCACTGTCAGATATACTGATGTAAACATGTACCAATCAACCTACACCAAATAACCTGTACCAATAACCTAAACCATGCATCAACCTGTACCTCAACCTGTAATCAACCTGTACCATAAACAAGTGCATCAACCATGCACCAACCTGTAATCAACCTGTACCA
>JASDQU010685337.1:27060-40189 GCA_032191745.1 Picea mariana | reverse complement strand
ATTGTAACAGAGCGCTGCTCGATTGGAGGTTGCCCCCTCGAAGAGGCCTGTGAACATTGCTTTCTGAATCAAAGTGCTATTTCTATTGTTGTTCTTATATCATTTCTGTGTTATTGTGGAGATTATGTTGGATATTTTACTGTTATTCTGCCATTTCTAGCATTTTATTTCTACTCTACATATTTTATATATCTGGTATCTTGCACAATCATAGTTTCATTTTATCAAAGTAGTTGTAATTGAATAAACTAGGGAGTTTCAATGGATTGAAAATACCCCACAATGTCCATATCTTCAACAATCTAGGACTAGTTTTACAATTTCACAAGGTTGGAAAAATTGCATCAAGCTTAATTAGGATGAAGTAACAGACTCCACGATGTCAATATAATTCAAGTCTACTATCACATATTTTTTGCACTATCATTTGTAGACATTTTCACTTACACACACTAAAGAATCTAAAGTCCACCTTTGTTGAGTATGCTCTTCCCCTTGCACCCAAAAGATATGTAGGAGAATATGAAAAAAAGAGGAGTTATAAGGTAGCCTTCATCACACCCTTAAAGTAAATGGATTGGATCATGACTCGAATACCATACCATTAAAACAAAACTCTAAATAACCTACTAAAATCCTTCTTTTCAAGGTCATAAAACAATATTTCAATACAAGTTAGAATTTCAATGGTAGGCATCGAAATAATCCCCTGTCATCAATTTTTATTTGAAACTTAAAATTTGACTATTTATAGTGCTTGAAATCCTTCACCTCAAGTGTGTTACACTAATGCAAGGAGATACCCATGAAGGGGAAAATCCTTAGGTCCAATTTTCCTATGAGTCTATTTGAGCAACCCATCTCTTGTCAGGCTCCAACCCATGATTGATTTTTGAGGTTAATATTTTCATGCCCGCACTTGAAAGAGGTAACCTAGTGGCCAAAAACTAGGATTTCTACATAGGTGGTACTTGAGGGTTGCAACTACACCTGGAACAGATGTTGAACGACTATTGGGAAATGTCGCTAGTTCCTTCGGGGCATGCCCCTAGTACCCCTCGGGATATATGATCCTTTCATATCTTCACTAACCATATTAGGTGCATTCATGCCCCACTGTTGAAGCTATTGGAAGATCCAGTGACATTTTTTGAGTGGAAGGATGCTAGGTCTTTTAGGACACGTGCTTTTTATTTTTTCACTCCCTTGCGTGGAAAAATCCACTCATATCAATTTTTTTTTAACATTGATACATTTTATTTCATTGTGTCCGTTCAACACTTGATAAGTTTAGGTTTATTCTTTTCTTTCAGTAGGCCACTTTCATTTCAAAAGCACAATTTATCATTTCTTTCACTTACAAATCACACACACAATGTTATTCTATAACCATAGGGGACCCATTATTTCCCTGGTGTTCTAGATGCTTGCAACACCTCTTCACTCATCATCACCCATGAGTGTAGCAATGTTTGATTTAGACTTTATTGGATCAACCTTGCTTGGCACAACTACTCAAAGCAACCCATTTATTGGTCTTGCCCCATCAGAAACCAACCCTCAAAACTCATGTGAAATGACAGCTACACCCAACCTACCATACATGGCTTTGTTGAATCTTCCCAATTTAACGAAGCTAACTAATAACCCCACTTGGCTACTCATACCCACCATGCTCCCCTTAGATATTCCAAAATTTGAGGGGAAACCGAGAGAGGATTTGACAAATCATGTCATGACCTTCCATATATTGTGCTCATCCAACAACATCACCGATGATACCGTCCATTTGAGGATTTTTCAAGGAACCTTAATTGGTCCCTTTGCGAAAGGGTACATCAATGAGAAAGTAGGGTCCCATGCAACATTTGTGTCATCAGAAAAATCTTTCTTATCCTTCTTTGAATTACCAATTCACCATGACATTGGTCTTGAAATCCTTACGAATTTCTACCAAAACACCTCCACACATATTGCAGATCATATCCATGAGTGGCATCAACAAATAAGTTTGTGTAATATCGAGGTTAGCAATGAACTCTTCTTAGATTTTTTCCTCAAATATCTTTTTCCCCTCATCACAAAAGATATTTCCACTACCATGTCTTAGATTGAAGAAGAGACCATAACCAAAGCCCAATAATTTGATTTGATTTACTCTAAGCTTGGTTACATATACATGGTGCTCCTTGATGCCTCTCGACCCCAACCATTTAGTTAGGAAAAGCTTGCGACATCTCATTTGACTAATGGACCGTTGGGTCCATGACCCATTTCAACCCATATGGTGGTCCTTCATCTCCTTATTCCACCAATCCCTATGGAAACCATTATGGAGGAGCCCCCTACTATCCACCTACTATGGGTATACCATATGAATATATTATTCCATTACCAATCCCCCCTCCTTCAATAGTTGGGGGCACAACTTGGCACGTCCTGCGAATCCCTTACCCCCTCCAGATATGTTGATTCCCTTACATACACATGTCCCTTCATGCAATACAGATTGTAGTGGAGGAGCATCGTCGTCATACAACTAGTATGGTTCTCCACAACAGAAAAACCCATACTATCCACTCTCTAGTCCTTTTTTTCCTAATTCTATGCCACCACAGGCCCAACAACAAGGTGGTGTCAATTTTGTCCAACCTTCACTAGTACAATAAGTTCAAGCATTTGAATAGTTGAACATAGTCAAACTTGCTACCCAGGTTGTGGCAATAATGGGTTGGACATTGATGATTGGGTAGCATCTAATGTGGCCAGAGGGAAGTGTTGATGGGCCAGAATGACCCATTCAAATCTGGAAAATGCCCGATGGCAGGTCCCAATCATACCTACTCTCGTTTGGAGTAGCGTTTCCCACGAGTTTATGGGGGTCTTTGCCTCTCAAAATTAAAAGAATAAAAAGGGGAAAAACAACGAACTGCGCCCCAAAGAGTTCTAACTAATTCTAAGGCTAAATTAATTAAGAGCTAACTATTTCTAACCTATCCTGAGAGAAAAAACTAATAGAATGAGTACAGAGAAAGATAACCATAAATAACCAGAAATAATTCATGTATTCTAATGGTAAATGTAAGCAATAATGCTACAGATGCATAGAAAAATAGTTGCACAATATATTTATAACATCATTTTTGTACCCATGAAGAAACATGTGACAGCCTGAGTAAACAACACAAAGTACATAAAAAATTTATACAACAGAATCCTATCTACTCAAGCAAAAGATAAATGCATCAAGAGTAGTCTCTACTACATCCATCAAAGCCACCTATTTCTGAAATGCCTCATGCTCTTTATTCCTTAGAATTAATAGTACCATCCTTTGTTACAAAGGGAAAACGTATCATTTCTCTTCTATGAGTTCTCTTTTATAAGACAAGAGAAAGACTCTTGAGTTTCCCTCACTGTTCGTTTCATTTCTCCCCCCAAATTATTTTCTTTTACATTTCGGAAATATGTATGTGGGAGTTACAAATGGAATATGAAGAGACTTGTGGATGCTTACTTTTGTCCTCTCATAGTTTACAAATGACATTTTTTGAAAAACAATCATTGGCTCTGCCCATTGGCTTTATCTTCTATTTATCAGAAGTTTTTTGGGTGTTTATGGATTCGACCTGTAGAATGTGATCATTGTGGCTTCCTCTCCTTTGTGTTATCTATCCGTTGAGCTATTTTTGGCTCGATTTCGTTTCTTGTATTTTAAAATATGATGATTTGATGTCACCATACCCGGTTTTTCATTCCAATTTGGGTTGCACCCGCACTTTGCATTTTCGGGCCATTTTTTCCTTCAATCTCATAAAAATTCCTATCCCAACCTTTTCTTCATTCATCTATATTTCCATCGATCCCTCCTATGCCTGATTTCATTGCTCATAGCTCCAGATATGGCTTCCTGAAGTTGGTACAACGAATTTCCCCCCCAAATCCGTGGGTTTCTGTTTGATGCGTTTTATGTCATCTTCTGTCACCCTTCTGTCCTGGATACCTACACCAATGTGTTCCTTTGTTTGATACTTTTCCAATGAGGTATCAAAAGTTATGACTATTTGAGAATTGTCACTCAACAACCATTGATTTAGCTTGTGGGTGGATCTGAATCATTGATCTTATTCTTTAAAAGACATCCCTTAAACACTTAGTTGTTTAAAAGTTTCATCCCTTATGGATAGTGTGAATAGAACCAGGGTGGGCATGGGACCTGGTAGAATGATTTTTTCTAATTTTTCCTTTCTGAAAAATAAAAAATAGAAAACAATTGTTTACATAGTTAAAAACGAAATTTACCCCTAATCAATTAAAAATGATATTTACAAAAATTACCGTACCCCCAACTAGATTTAAACTTGTGATCTCTGGGGATGAAACACATGTTTTTAATTATTAGGCCACTTCATGTTCCTTGTTCATATTATTTGAGTAAAACTATACATCCATGAAAAACTAAAAATGAGATTAAATAAAAAATAAAATTAATAAATAAAATAAATAAACAATAAACAATAAACAATAAACAAAATTAATAAATAATAAAAAATATTGAATAAAATAAACAAAATAAAATAAAAATGTGAAAAAATAAAATATAATAAAATAAAGTAATACAAACTCCATGGAAATGCATGCAAGTTGGTCCATATGGTTTTTTTTTTTAAATTAATTTATGTTTGCCCTTCTCCATTTCTCACTTGATTTTCCAATATATACATTAATTAAATATGTTATAATATAATATAAAAGAATAATTATATTATATTATATCATATTCGACGAGGAGGTACTAGACTGCAAGGGGTCACCGACGACAAGGAGTGACGATGACAGGAGATCACTGATGACGAGGAAGAGCGAAAGAATCGTTGATGATGATAGAACACCGACGACGAGGGAGTACGAGTGTCAAACTAGGGATGGGTGCACATATTATGTAAGTGACAGTTCGTGGTAGTGCCACATGTTTGAGGATGCCAACATGGTGGCTGAGAAATGTTGGGGTTGGTTATCTATCGGCTAATTTCAAGTTGTTAAGGGGACAGGGACCGTCAATCTCTGGATTCCGAGAGTCGTTGGATCTATCGTCATCGGGAACAGAGTCAGAGTGGTCGAAGATCATGAGTGAATATAGCTACGACGATGAAAGAGGACATGTGGTATCGTCGTTGGAGAATGGAGTCGGGAGATTCCAAGTGCTAGGGAGAGGGGAGCTTCGACGATAAGAAGGCCTGACGACATCATCGTCAGGGAATGTGGTCGGAAGGTTGGGAGGACATGAAGGAGGTAGATCCCGACAAATATGAGAACATGGAATGGGTGCTACATTAACACCACGTAGGATGACAAAAGTGATAGGGAACCACATGGATGCCACATGGCAGTGAGGTGGAAAGGTGAGTGAAGATTTAGGAAACTTCGGGAAGCCATCACTTTTGATCCAGAACTCGGATTGAAGCATGGTTAAAGGCATTGGGAAGCTATCGAATAGAATAATTCAACTAATGGGTTTAAATAGAGAGAAAAATAGAATAAAATATAGATAACACTCAACAAATAAAGGGAAGGCTAAAAGGGGAAGAATATCAAAGGATTCCCCCATATGCTTCTCAAGACTAGAGCAATCGTGAAAAATGATATCATGCTAACATGTTTCTGTAACCATAGAAAGATATGAAATAAGTTATGCAATTAATATGACATTTACCAACGCATGAGAAACATAATATGTCTTTGCCTTTAAGAAAGTTTATGAGCAAGTACCAAGAGTGAAGAAAATAGGGAGGAGAGGTTTTTCAAAGGTAATAATCTATGATCAAAAGAGAAAATTGACCACTATAAAAAATAATCATCAATTAATATCGAACCCCCAAAATCCCTCAAGATAGGCAAAGAAATAACATAGGCTCCAACAGTAGAGGATTAGGCAATATGATCAAAATTTTGGTAGGGGACCCTTTTCCTTTCGCTTGTAAAAGAAAAAGTAAAAAGCGGGGTTGTTGTGGCCACAATAGGAAGTCAATCCATTATTTCCACAACTTGTTCACACAGATGGGGGAAAGAATACAAACATTAGAGGTAAGAAGAAAAAGTTTGGGGACAATTCTCAAACCACTCCTTGAGTGAAACCCCCTTGCCTGCTTTGTGAAGCAATAGGTCACCCAAAAAAATTGTGTCCCACTCTTTTGGAGTTAAGGAACCCCATTCGTCTACCAAAGGAAGCCTCATTTTTTCCCACCCTTACCGTAGTGATGTCACTAGAATCCACAAATGAATATACCACCACACACAATAAAACATTGTGGAAAAACTACCCATGCGCTATATGTTCATATTATGGCCACTAGACCCTTGATTGTCCCCACCTCCCACACTTTCAGTACACATTGGCAGCAGTCCATCAGATGACTCTTCCAGGATCCACCCAGTCAACATCACTACCAACCTTAGTCATTAAGTCCATTCCCTCCAATATTTACTACATGTCCACCTTAGTGAATGCACTAAATACTTGTCCTTATTCATTATGTGTCCAATTGGATCACTTCACTCACATGTGTCCATTGATCGTAGAGTACCAAACTCATTGCATGACCACCATTCAATGTATTTTAGAATACCTCCAAGAAACAAGATCCCTTGACATTATATCCAACCCTAAGGGATATCCTAACTCTCCTACCTAGGAGCAGGAACCAACACAATCTTCATCAATGGCCTCCTCAATACAACAATGGTAGGAAACATCGTCTTCTACCCCACCCAATTCTCTATTTAGTCCACGACAAGAAATCCTCCCTTCTATTGAATCCCACGACACACAAAAGTGGGTGCACATATTCTACATTTCATCGTTCGTAGGATCATTACCTTTAGTAAGAAATTCATCACCTTTCAACATCAATACCATCCCACCATAATTAGGAAAATTCTTGATCCATGCAGATATTGGTGGCCACCCACCTATTCCAACTAGCTCCTCTTGTTCGTTTTTAGTTCAACACGTTCTTTTGTACTTATTTATAATTGTGGGTTCTACACTTCTGGGGTTGTCTAAAGCCCTACACATCTTCCAGGTGGATACTGGTGGCCTCTCACCTAATCCAACTAGATTATTTTGTATGTTTTCGAGTCAGCATATCTTGTTGTACTTCCAGGGTCGTTTTAGAGCCCTAAACAATGCTTGTTTTTGCTCACCATAGTCAAACTATAGACATAGTCAGATTTTGATGGCGTAATGTGTAGTTCTCTGAAATACCTTTCCAAAGGGCTACCATGCGCCTAAAACAGAGGTCATATGAAAAATTTACGACCCCGGGAAGTTGAGGTACCAACTTACCCATAGGGGCCCACATGAATTTTGGCGTTTCACCTCCTAGGGTTAGGTTTTTGGATTTATAGGGTTTTGGAATTCATGAGTAATATAAAAAAGGCCTATGGAGCCTCACTAGAATCATTCTGCTCAGACAGATGCATGTAGCAGCCACATCTCTTCTCAGAGATAGATACCACCATTCGAGCAAGTGTTTTAGTTCTGCAGTTTTACAGTTTCAACCCATTTCATTTATTCAATAGAAGATATTGTTCACTAGATATCCATGTTATTCCTCATATCTCTATGTTTATTGTTTCCAGTCTGTTAAACAGTTCGTTTCGCTCATAAATCTGGATCAATGGTATTAGAGTGATATGCTCTTCATTTATTTTTCTTCGTGCATGTCCTCGACAAGATCTGGGTATAAGAAGTTGGGATTCTAACCAATCGAGTCTTTGCAAGATTGGTCACGCTAAGTATGACAAAATCCCAAGGGGGATGAAAAGAAAGATGATGGAGTATGAGATCCTATTAAAATTTTTCTCGAGGAAGCCCTAGCGCAACAAAGGAATGAAATGATGGACAAATTTGCGCAGATCCTTTGACAAATTCCCACAGGAGAAGCATCTTCATCGAGCGACCATGCAACCCCCTTCAAGGTATAGGTAAATTTTGATATTCCATTATTTGAACAACTGTTAGATATGGATGTTCTAGATAAATGGTTGAATCTGCTTGAAGGGTATTTTTCGGTGCACAATTTTTTTGATAGGGAAAAGATTACTTTTGCACTCCTCAAGGTCGTTCCCCATGTTAAGGAATGGTGGGATACTTACTATGAGTAAAGGGTTGTAGAGGAATTTGCAATATTTGTGGTGGCCCCTACATAATATTCCTTCCGGGATGCCATTAAAGAATAATACTACCATGTTGGAAGATATGAGGACCAGTACACCAGATGGACCACCCTGCGTCAAGAAAGGGACCAGACAACACCAAATTTCACAAATATTTTCCATACCCTGTGCACCAAATTGGGTATCAAAGACTTTGAGTGACATCTGGTGCTCAAATACCGCAGTTTTTTTCATAGATACATTCAAACAAAAATGATGTTTTTGGACATTGCCTCATTGGACACGACTTATAGATATGCTATCAAGATCGAGCAAAAATTTAAGAAGAAGAGGGGAGAGTTTGGATCTGCAAACTCCTCAAATCTGAAGCAGGGAAAATGTGGCCCCAACCCACACAGCAAGGGATCGATATGAGATGGCCACTCTCAGGACAACCAGTCCAAGCCTCAACATAAGAAGGGCAATGAGAAGATGAAGAAGGACACAGGAAAATGGTGTGAGTACCGTAAAAGCCCTTGGCACAACACTGAAGAATGTCACTCGTAGTCGAGTTGAAGGCTTTTGAGTGAGAGGCCAATTTTGATTCCGAATCAAATCCTGAAGGAGAGAAGCAGATTATTAATGTTGAACCCAATGCCACTGTCGCTACCACCAAAGTCTGTCCAAGTGAACCAGAAGAACCAGAGGAAGGGGAAGGCCTCTTTCACTCACAAATGTGGATAAAGGGGGCTCCACTTCATTTCATTGTTGATAGCGACAGTTAGAAGAACTTGATTTCAGCAGAGGTCATCAAATGGATGGAACTTCCAACAACACTGCACCTGCAACCCTACACTATCGGTTGGCTTCGCCAAGGAAGAGATCTTCATTTCAGCCAACAATGTCATCTAACCTACGACATCAACCCTTTCAAAGATGAGTTATTGTGTGATATTTCTCCCCTTGAAGTTTGTGATGTTCTTTTAGGACAACTATATTTGTGGAAGCATCATGCTATGTATGAGTCTAGACCCTGCAGTGTTATTATTACTTTGGGTAGACAATTATATAGGATACCATAGGTAGTGCCACCTACCACTATTTCTTTAATCTATGCTAAGCAATTCAGTAAGTTCATTTCACATAACGAGAAGTTTGTCTTTTTTGTGATCTATGCTCATAGTAAACAGAAGGTCGTTGCCACATATGTGGCCTCTACACAGAGCCTCTCTTTGCAGAAGAAACAAGTGGACATGATCATGGAAGAATAAAGAGATATCTTCTCCTCACCCACCAGGGTACCGACACACTGCCAAGTCAAACATCCAATTGATCTGAACCCTGGTGCACCTCTACCTAATGGACCAGTCTATTGTCGTTCGCTAATGGAAAATGATGAAATCAAGCGTCAAATCCAAGAGATTCTTCAAAAGGGGCACATTAGACCCAAGTCCTCCCCTTGTGGAAGCCCAGTTGTACTGGTGCAGAAGAAGGAGGAGACTTGGAGACTCTACATTGATTACAGAGCCTTAAACAAAATCACATTTAGAAACCGATACCAAATTCCTAGGATTGATGACCTTCTTGACCAACTCAAGGGGGGAAAGTTCTTCAACAATATTGACCTAAAATTTGGTTACCACCAGGTTCCCATCAAACCAATTGATGTATGTAAGACAACCTTCAAATCTAAAGAAGGTCTCTTCGAATGGTTGGTCATGCCCTTTGTCTTAACAAATGCACCAACCACTTTCATGAGGTTGATGGATGATATATTGAGACCCTTAACCAACTCTTTTGTGGTGATGTATTTGGATGACATCCTCATCTTCAACAGAACTTGGGAGGAGCACATGCAACATATTCAATAGGTTTTGAGAACCTTGCGACAACACAAGCTATATGCCAACTTGGAAAATTTATTTTTTGGAATGAACAGGGTCCAATACTTGGGCTACATTATTGATGAGCATGGGGTACATGTTGATCCAACTAAGATCTAATTCATCCATCACTGGTCAACCCCGACCACACTAACCGAGCTTCAGAGCTTCTTGAGATTGGTGAACTTCTATCAATGGTTTGTGTTGGGATTCTCCCATATTGCATGGGCCCTCAGCCAGGTGACCAAGGTCAGTGGTAGGGAAACGTTCGTGTGGGGGAAGGAACATCAATGAGCATTCGATGATATGAAGCATAGCTTATGCTCAGCTCCAATACTCTCCTTTCCCAATCTGCAACAACCATTTAATATTGATATTGATGCATCTGACTATGTTGTAGGCACAATTCTCACTCAACACGGTCATCTGGTGGAATACCATAGTGAGACACTTTCAGATAGTGTTTGAAAATATCCCACCTATGACAAGGAAATGTATTCCATTGTACAATCCTTTTGTCAATGGAAACATTACATTATGGGAAAGGAGACGATCATCCACACTAATAACAAGCCTTTGCAATTCATACAGACATAGGGGAAATTGTAGAACGACCGCCATCAGAAGTGGTCCACCTACCTGCAACAGTTCCATCTCAACATCAAGTATAAGACATGGATCTCAAATCGTGTCATGGAATACCTAAATCGACCTCATGTGGCTGCACTCACCACTGTGCCCCATTCGTGTGGATATGAGACATCTTAGTGGCCCCAACTTGATCAACAAGATCCAGAATTCGCCACCACCTGTCATCTCTTGGGTAGAGGCACGACTTTCACCGATTTTCACACTCAGGATGGAATATTATGCCATCTAGGCCATCTCTATGTTCCTACAAGTGAGCGTGCAAAGCTGATTTGGGAAGCCCACTACAGTGGGATTGCAGGATATTTTGGCGTGGAGAAAACTGTGGTCGTTCTTCATAAACATTTTTATTGGCCAAAACTTCGATAAGATGTCAGCAAGTATATAAAATATTTCACTACATGTGCCATTGCCAAACCAACCATCAATAAGCAAGGATTATACACCCCTCTTCCTACTCCCAAGAAGCCTTGGGAATCCATCTCAATGGATTACATGTTTGGCCTTCCATCCACCAAGCAAGGAAATGACTGCGTATTTGTGATCGTTGATCGGTTTTCGAAGATGGCCATCCTCATAGCCTGCAAGAAGAATATCACAGCGACAAATACTGCCAAACTCTTCTTTGAATGAGTGTGGGTCCATTTTGGGATACCACAGACCATCATCTTCGACTGGGAAAGCAGGTTTCTCGGCATATTTTGGTCAAGTCTCTAGTCATTGTTGGACACTAAGCTCACTAAATCCACTACTTTCCATCCCTAAACATATGACAAAACATAGGTCATCAATTGGATGATTGTGCAAATCCTGTGCATGTACAACTCTAAGCATCCACGTACATGGGATGAGAGTCTCCCCTATGTTCAACACAGTTACAACATGGCTCTCCATAGCTCCATCGACCATAGCCCATTTCAGGTGGGGCTAGGATTCCAACCCTTGGGTGCCATTGATGTTGCACTACCTCTTGCCACCACATAGATATACTCTTCCTATGTTCAGTTCGAGAGAGAAAAAGCCACCAGATTCGTTGAGCGAATTCAACACATCCGCCAACAAGTCTAGGATATTTTGCAGAAATCCAACACTAAGTACAAGTAGCGCCATGATCAACACAGAGTACTGCATCAGTTTTAGGTTGGCGACAAAGTATGGTTACATTTGCAGAAGGAGCGTCTCACAAGGCCCCATCAGAAGCTCTGCCCACTTTACTATGGACCTTACACTATCACCAAGGCTGTGGGTAGCAATTCTTTTGAGTTCAAGACTCCACCCTTCCTTGGCCTACACCCAGTGTTCAATGTGGACCTCCTTCAGCCATATTTTTCACCATTATTGGACAGCTCAGAGATCGCAGAACAACTGACACCAACAGAGTTCAACCTTGACTGCATGGAACACACATCCACTGATCAGATAGTGGACACACAGGTCAAGGGAAATCGCCAACAAAGTATCCAGCTTTATTGGGTTGCCAAGGCAAGACAACTCCTACACTAAGGAAAGTGGCTCACCCAGGGCCAAATTTAATAGAAGTTTCCTCACCTGATGGGGGAACTCAACGCAATGGAGACCATTACTTCCTAAGGGGGGAGGATTGATCCAGGTGGATATTGGTGGCCACCCACCTATTCCAATTGGATCCTCTTGTTTGTTTTTAGTTCAACACATTTTTCTGTACTTCTTTGTAATTGTGGGTTCTACACTTCTAGGGTTGTCTGAATCCCTACACATCTTTTAGGTGGATACCGGTGGCCTCTCACCTAAAACATAGTTACCAACTTAACGAGAACTCTACAAAGTTCTCATTTTTTGGGGGGTCAAGTTTTTTACCTCGTTTTTAAAAATGGTGCTACCAATAACACCCTCCTCCATTTTTAGGTAGTTTTTTGATATTTTAAATTTTCTGATACATAAGGTTTCCACTTTGTTTTTTTAAATGCTTGTTTTTTCATTTATTTTCAAAATTTTCATTTATTTTTTTCTCAACGATGTTTTTTCATTTATTTTTAAACTTTTCTATTTTATTTTTATTTTTATTTTTATTCAATCATGTTTTTAATCATATTTCCATGCTTTATTCAATGTTAAAAATGTTGTACACCATTTATTTTTTTGAAATTAAGATTTTTCATATAATTATCCGTCCTTAATTAAGTTATGGTTCCATACATTTTAAATATAATGGAAAATATCATTTTTAACACACTTTTTTTTACCTTACTTCAATAAATAGAAAATAAGTGTTGTTAAATAACAATATTTTTAAATATTTAGAAATTTTTTTTGGATCAGTTAAAAACTAAAATAAATAAGAAAACAAACATAATTGAAATTTTAAAAACAAAAACATTTTAAAAACAAATTTATATAAGAAAAAACCATTAAAGAAAAACCTAAAAAGCTAAAGAGTATTTAAGAAAACCAAAAAATTATAT